>JAPMUY010001235.1:0-55000 GCA_026901105.3 Galaxias olidus
TCTCATCACCAGGACAGTTACTGTCATCTGAACAGTCTTCAGCACATGTCCCTATAGCCCCCCATCTCTCAGGACACACACCAGGCTTTGCTTTGGGAAACACAAAAACAGAAAGGTAATTGGCTCGACCACTGCATTACAACACAGGAAATTGCATTTACATGATATCAATAAATTAAGTCGATTATGTTTAGTCGTTTTACGCAAAAACACAAAATGTATTCCTCCTGGTGTTGAAATGGTATTACTATAAAATCATGGGAAATATCCAATGGCATCCCCATCTTATTAACCCAAGATGAGGGAGTTCTGCTTGCACTAGAGAAGCACCCTAGGATAAATGCTGTTCTGGCTGAAAGCAGGTGGCACGCAAACGGCCCTATAACCCCGGTGCCCCTTTTAGGACACACACCGTGCTTTGCTTCAATAAACACAAAAAGGTATTTGGTCAAACTAATGCTTTACAATATAGGAAATGTCAATTAAGATATTTCTCATTGTAATCAAAGTTTTTAATGGTGTTGCAATATTACCACTGTAAAACACGGACAAACGTCAATAAAGTGCGCGTTCCAATCACGAATCGATGGTCTCAAAATAAAACCATGTACAATAAGGTGTTGTACAAACTCTAATAAGTAGCCTAGTCTATAGGCTACTCACCTGTGTCACCGCCCTCGATCGGTTTGGCACAAAGTACACTGGAATGTACAAATGCAACAACGAACACACAACACGTCGACAATACCGCAGACTTCATCTTCATGTTAATTCTCCTTCAAGAGTATACTGCCTAGCATGTGCACTGCTTATATGGCAATTGTCGGCAATACGTCAACAAATTGCTTCGTCTAGGCCACGCCCCTTTCAAGTCAAGACTAGGCCTAATGCTGGACGCGGGATCTGTGCTCATCATTTAGAACACATTTGATTCCAGAAATGTAAGGAATTATTTTTGGAAGCTTCTTATTGGTCACTTGTCATAATTAGAAGCCAATTGGCAGCGCACGCACTATTTAAGGGCTTACCCATAGAGTGAGGACTTTCTTCACTTAATTGATAACTTGTGAAAATCCCACAATTTTTCCACGTCTTCAGAGAAATAATTGTGGGGTGGGTCTCCTTATGAATAATTTCCACACACGCAGGGGATAGTTGCATCTTCTCTGAGTAAGGTTATTACAATCTAGCAATAACTTTCTATTTGAAAAACATATCGGGCAAGTTTCTACTGTTACCTCATAACAGCTTATCATTTAACAAAATTATTCCTATTCACACTGCAATGACTATGTAACTGTACTTACAAATACCCTTTTAAACAGAACAGGAATAATGAACTTATTGACTCTAGTGTTTACTCAATAGTCAGGCTAAAGCAATCATTCATTTGACAGTAAGGGCTGTCCTTACTTGTGATAAGTAAATACTAATTTTGGTTTTCTTAATCTTAAAGGATACCTTTTCTGCTGGACAGATGAATCAGCATCTTCTTGGTCACTGCCTGTAGACTCTGGGGACTGATGACCCTTCTCATCACTTTGTCTGTTAAGGATCTCTATGTCCTCGTGCTGCTGGTCCATCTGGAGATCTTCTCCCTCTTCAACACTTGTCTCTTTTTCGTCTGCTTCTCCGTCTCCGAAAAAGTTCACTGGCTCCTCTGCTTGTTCCTGATACTCCTCTTGTCTCTTGTCCTCCGGTCGTAATCCGATAATGTCTGCCCAGTCTTCCTCGTCATCTGAGTTGTGTTCTTGTGGTCGCTGCTTGTATGCTTGTTTGTTAACTTTTTGTTTCCTGTTTTGTACAGGCGGAACCTCCTTTTCCACAGGCAGGAATTCACAAGGAAGCAAGGGATTTCGGTGCATGACACGAGTCCGGCCCTTTCCATTTTCTGGTTTCATCTCATATACCGGGCTGTCTTTATGTTTCCTTTGTGTCACAACATACACCTGTTTTTCCAAAAACGCTCTCAGCTTTCCAGGACCTCCCTTTTCGTTAAGGTTTCTCACCAATACTCTGCATCCAGGATACAATTCTGCATGCTCATAAGTTTTCCTGTCGTGAACCTTTTCCTGCTACTGTTTTGTTTGTTGGCTGTTTCAGTGACCCCTTTGTATTCTTCATTGGCAAACAGTTGTTTCCACTTCTCTGCATAGTCTCTGTGGGAAAGGCTTTGGTCTTTCACTGTGAGGCCAAACATTAGGTCGATTGGGAGTCTGGGATTTCGTCCGAACAGCAGGAAGTAGGGTGCATAGCCTGTGGCCTCACTTCTGGTGCAGTTGTAAGCATGCACCACTTTTGCCAGGGAGGCTTTCCAGTCCTCTTTAGCTTGTCTGGGAAGGCACCTAAGCATGCTCAAACTGTCCTGTTTGAACCTTTCCACCTGCCCGTTCCCTTGAGGATGGTAGGGTGTAGTTCTGGACCCCTTCACCCCACTGTATTCTTCAAGCTTGGCAAACAGTTTTGTATTATATCTAAAATTTTTGGCTCCTTTGTGTTTTTTCTTATTTTTTGCTGCCTCTCCCACTCCAAGCTTGCAGCCTCATTGATCTTGGCAATCAGGACTTCATCTGTGACAGCTATATCGTCCAGGCAACTTTTGATTTGGTACTTCACTTTGTCATTGATTAAACCAGTACCCACGGCTCTTAAGAACTTTCTTTCTATCAGTTCAGCACTGGTTCTCTTGAGGATGCGAGGAGTCGTTCCTTCAGCTCTATTGCCCTAAACAGAAAGCTCTGTGGGGACTCATTGTTTTCTTGGGTGATGTTAATCAGTCTATGGTAGAGGTCAGTGGAGCTATCTTCTTTGTAATGCCCCTTTAAGATGGTTTTAAGTTGTGAAAGTGTAAGATCCGTTTTAATCTCTAACACGTCACGCAGGGTTAGACCTGGGTTTACAGCTCTGATGACAGCTTCCACAATTTCTGTCTCATTAGGATTTTTTTTTAGTCCCATTTCAATCTGATGGATCAAATTTGAGTATAACAGTTTGTCTTTTTGACCTCTTTCTCCAATTTGGCCATTCATTTTGAATTCTCTGCGTATTACAAATTCAGGCGGTTGGGCCGGCAGTGAAGCAGTTAATGCAGGAGTTATCGCTGGGCTTGGTTCTTGTGGAGTTGTTCTGAGAGCTAGTTTTGCCATCTCCTCCTCTAATTTCTTTGAGGCACTCTGAAAGCTTGACTGTAGGGCTTGATATTGTTCTTGTAAATTGGCCAATACCGCTGCATCTTTACTGGCACTTTCTGTGGCAGTCTGTGTTGTATCAGCTTCCTCTTTTATTTCTTTGGAAAAAGCTATCACTCTGGCTAAGAACTAACGTACCACTGCCTCATCTTCATCTTCAATAGCCTGGTCAACCACTTCACTTATATCTCTGATCAGCGTGTGCTTCTTTGTCCGGTTTTAAGTTGAGATTTTACAGTGTCCGCATACTTCCTGGAGTTGATCAAACTTTAACTGCACCAGGATTTCACTGAGAAGATCCTGCAGTTCCTCAAGCTCCATCGTTAATGCTTCTCACTATCCACAGCAGCACCGCTGATCCCACTTCTGACACCAGATTTGGTTGCACACTTGAAGTCTAGACAGGACTCCACGTGTGTTTATGGGTTTTAATATGTCTGTAAAACATTGAACATTGCAGTACATCAGCACTTGAGACCGTCATCTGCATGACTGAACTCGGGCTTTGTCTACCCCTGCGTAGATGCGCTCAAATGTAGGTATCTCTCTTGTGGTGTAAATCGGTATTACACTTCTGTTGTACTGCAACTCTAAATGTGGTACAGTGTTTATCCTTTTTAAAACAATACAATGAAATGAAAGTGACACATTAAATGAAATTATGAATATTACAAATGAAATGTGGGGGGTGGCCTCTTTTAGCAGACTAAACATTTTTACTATTTATGAACATTACTTGCTATTCTCACACATACTTTAGCCTACATTAAGCAATAGTACATACTTTGTAAAGGGCAGCTTCAGTACCTACTAAAAGAAAAGTATGCGATTTAAGATGCAGCACCGGCCTCTGCTCTGACCGGCTCTGTTTGAGGGCGTGCCAAACTAGCCGCTAGGTGGGCATTAGGCAAATGTTTGACTAAAGTGACGTAGATAAGTTACGGAAGTAAACGCCGAACTGCAAACAGGCGTTTTAGTCAGCTCAGGAGCAGGGTTTTTTGTGAGAAAGAGTAGCTACCTTTGGCGTGTAGTACGGGCTTTGTAACGTGACCTTTCACATGCACAAAAAGCTAAGTAACATACTAAAGGGCAAAACCCAAAAAGCATGATGGCTCCTTTCAAAAGTTACTAGATGACACGAACCGCAGACTGCTGAAAATGCAAGCGCATGTTTTTCCCTTAATCATATCAGCATGTATTTGGTGCGTTATCATTTGATATGCTGTGTGCCTAGTTTTTCTGAAAATAACTTTTAACGTATTTCGTTTGCAAGAGGTGAAACGTTCTGTATGTTGTGCTTGTGGTTTTGGGTTCAGTGTGCAGAGTTTAGACATGAGCCATGTAGTTGGAGTCACCAGACACCAAAATCACCTTTTTCCTCTGCTGGCAAAAAGGTAATCTTAAGGCCATGTGTAGTACTGGAAACGCTGGTTCTGCCACCTCCTCATTCTAATATGAGAGGCAGCGTACACAAAACCCCAGACACCGAACCACTGATTCTTGTTTTTAAAAAGGAATTAAGTAAATGTATCAAATGTTGGAAAACTGAGGGAACATCAAATACAGTCTTACCCATGTTAGATTGAGTTTATTATGTTTGAAAGCAATTTAACAATTCTGATGCCGATTTGTACGTGCTTGAAGTTGAAAGCTGCAATGTCCCTCCTTTTCATTTTGCCTTAATTAACAAAGTTCAGACCTAAACACCAAAGAATTCCTAAAAGATCAATCTGGTTTTGCCTCCATACTACATGCACTGCTCATTTGTAGAGTATTTAATAGGATAATTATAATTCAGGATCACAGGTAGTCCTGCATTACTTCTGCTTCTCAGGACACTGCCCAGTTCAGCATACATTAGGGCACAGCATCAAAAGGCACAGCGTCCTGACTTCACTATGGCAAGAAGGAAACTATTAGTTACAGCTGGTCAGCATAGATCATTTTTATCATGACACCAACCAAAACATTATGAATTCTGACAGATTATAAATATCCGTGGTACGCTTAAGTGAAAAAGGCCTTAGGGTCTACCTGTTCATGGTTTGGTGCACACGTGTCCACATCCATTGGAACAGCACTTCTCATCACCAGGACAGTTACTGTCATCTGAACAGTCTTCAACACATGTCCCTATAGCCCGCTTTCTCTTGGGACACACACCGGGCTTTGCTTTGGGAAACACAAAAACAGAAAGGTAATTGGTTCGACCACTGCATTGCAATACAGGAAATTGTATATTTCAGAATTAAGTCAATGAAGAGCTAGAGCTGTAGCTAACTAGAGCTGTAGGCTATGCATTTCACACGTGTAGAAATGAAAATGTAAAAGGCGAGATATAGTATGTACTGCTGGCTTACAGCTGTTGTTGCTAAGCTAGGCTACATTTTACCTACGTAAATAACTTTGACATGGGCCTAAAATCATAACATTTCTTTTGATCCATCTTGTCTGACTAGAGGTATGTAGTCTTATTTCCCAAAACGTTCAACTACCCCTTTATCAACGCCTTAAAGGTTAATTTGTTGTGCCTTAGCGAGATAGGCCTTACTTTGGGAAACAAAAAGGTATTTGGTTAAACCACTGCATTGCAATACAGCCAATTAAAATTAGGTTGAATGCCGTTCTGACCAAAAGCAGGTGGTACACTAACAGCTCTGTACCACGGGCATCTTTTGAATACGACTTAAGATACCAAAGCCTTCATAGGTAATCTGAGCCACAGTGAGATAGGCTCAATGTTCTACCTTTGTATGGTTTCATGCACCCGTGTCCACATCCATTGAAACAGCCCTTCTCATCACTATTACCCTATTAATACTGTTCAGACTGAATGCAGGTGACCCATAAACAGCTCGATTTAATAGGCGTCAATCTGTGACTGACTTAGAGAACCAAGGCCTTAATAGTTAACTTAACTACATGGAGAAATGCCTAATGATCTACCTAATGTGTCTGGTTTTATACATGTGTTTCCACAATCAACGGAACAACACTTTTTGACATCGGGACAGTCACTGTCATCTGAACAGGGATCCACACAACTCCAAAAACCTCCACGTCTCTGCTAGGACACACCCCAGGCTTTGATTTAGAAAACACAAAAAGGTAAATGGTTAGACAAGTCAATTGTTTTTCCCATTGTGACGAAAACAAAAACAGTTATAGGTGCACGTTAACTAACATTACCGTAAAAAAGAGCAAAAAGGTATGCTTAACATTCACAAATCAATACTTTAGCTATGTTCTCAGACATGAAACCTTGCAAAATAAGGTGCTCCTCAAACTTGAACAAGTAGGCATAGGTTACTTATTGAGAAACCTACCTGTAACATGGTCTTGGGTCTTATTGCCACCAAGTACACCGAAATACAACCACTAACACAACTGTCAAACATACTGCAGGATTCATCGTGGCGCTAAATGTCATTAACAACATCAAATAGCATGCGCTTATAAACAAATTATCGGCAATACGTCAAAATTGTTTCGTTTAGGCCGCCCCCTTTTGGGTAAAACAAAGAATGATGAGCCCCTAAATATAAACCCCCAATTATTAGTAGCACATACCTTATTTACAATGTGTGATGCACACATAATTTAGTGGCTAGCATTGCTTTTCATCACATGTTGAATTGGAAAGAAAAAATTAAGATCTCAGAATGTTCCCAGAATTATAAGGTAGTCTCAAACTATTGTGACTGTATAGGCCTACACAGATGTTCACTCTCATGTTACCTTACAGAATTCGCCATTCCTTTCCCTGTTAGCGAGAGACCAGTGTTAATAATCGGAACAGCACATCTCAGTATAGGGACAGTTAGCGTGAATCTGAACAGCACTCAACACACAGCCCTTTAAGCCTCTGTCCAGTCTTTTCTTTCGAAAACACAAATAGGTATTTGGTTAGACTGCATTGCAGTTCAGGTAATGTCAGAACACAATCAAAGTAAAGAAAGTGTTTCTAATTGTATCAAAAACAAATTAAAGACACATATTCTTCGCTAGTGTTGAAAAGGCATTACTGTAAAATCATGGAACATTTAATGGCACCCTCTTCCTATCAACCCAAGATGAGGGAATGCTGCCGATAGTAGAGAATTAGGCTGAATGCTGTTCTGACTGAAAGCAGGTGGCACGCAAGAGAAAGAGAAAAAACAAACTATAAAATCATGGGACATATCCAATGGCATCCCCAGCTTATTAACCCAAGAGGAGAGAGTTCTGCTTGCACTAGAGAAGCACCCTAGGATAAATGCTGTTCTGGCTGAAAGCAGGTGGCACGCAAACGGCTCCGGAGTTCGTATCATGGGCCACTGTGACCATGACTTGAGCAACCAAAGCCTTAACGGAGAATTTATTGTGCTTTAGTGAGATGGGTCTAATGTTCTACCTGTGTATGGTTTGGTGCATACGTGTCCACATCCATTGGAACAGCACTTTGCGGCATTGGGACAGTCACGGTCATGTGAACAGCGCTCAACACATGGCCCTATAACCCCGGTGCCTCTTCTAGGACACACACCGTGCTTTGCTTCAATAAACACAAAAAGGTATTTGGTCAAACTAATGCTTCACAATATAGGAAATGTCAATTAAGATATTTCTCATTGTAATCAAACAAAGTTTTTAATGGTGTTGCAATATTACCACTGTAAAGCACGGACAAACGTCAATAAAGTGCGCGTTCCAATCACGAATCGATGGTCTCAAAATAAAACCCATGTAAAATAAGGTGTTGTACAAACTCTAATAAGTAGCCTAGTCTATAGGCTACTCACCTGTGTCACCGCCTTCGATCGGTTTGGCACAAAGTACACTGGAATGTACAAATGCAACAACGAACACACAACACGTCGCCAATACTGCAGACTTCATCTTCATGTGAATTCTCCTTCAAGAGTATACTACCTAACATGTGCACTGCTTATATGGAAATTGTCGGCAATACGTCAACAAATTGCTTCGTCTAGGCCACGCCCCTTTCAAGTCAAGACTAGGCCTAATGCTTGACGCGGGATCTGTGCTCATCATTTAGAACATATTTGATTCCAGAAATGTAAGGAATTACTTTTGGAAGCTTCTTATGGGTCACTTGTCATAATTAGAAGCTATTTGGCAGCGCACGCACTATTTAAGGGCTTACCCATAGTGAGGACTTTCTTCACTTGATTGATAACATGTGAAAATCCCACAATTTAGCCAGACTGAAGATCCCATAACCAAGGGAGTTTAGGGATGCAACCCCCCAATAATGAGAGTCCCTAAATATGACCCCCCCCCCCCCCCAGTTAGTCTAGCACATGCCTGATTAAAATGGATGTACGATTTAATATCTAGTGCATCATTTCATGACTTACATTATTCTCCTTTTATTTACCGCCTGTTCAATTAGAAATAACTTTCAAAATCTCTGCGTAGGCTACATGATTGTTAATTGTTATAGAAAGGTTGTCTTGATATATCGTGATTGTACACACGTTTGCATTTTCAGTTTAGGTTACTGAATTCCCCATTCCTCTCCATGTTTGCTAGAGACCAGAGTTAATTGACCTGTAGTGTTTACATAGCTGGCAAGTAATGTCAACATTATTACTCATGTAATGCAGTGCAGAGCATTTGTTTTCTTTCACTAACTCTGTATTTACAACTGCAGAAATAACAGACATTGTTCAAAAATGCCAGTATCAGTCAGTGGCCTATTTGAATCAAAATGCTATGAATTGCATTGCCTGGTCCAAGCCATGCTGCCTTATTGTAGTCAAGGAAAAGAGATCAATGGGAACTTTCAAGATTTGGGGACAGTTTAAACATACATTTACAGGTTAGTCATGTATTCCACTTTTCAGCTTAAACCTGGCCTTTTGTTTGTATAGCAGTGTGAAAAGGCATTGATTTAAATGTTATGTATTTTCCCCCCTATTTACTAACTAGACTATGGGTCGGTTCATTTCATCTTGTCTCGATTCCTTCAGGTTTGGTGGCTGAATAGGCAGCCGAACATGCAATGTTAAAAATATCGCTAAAAATATTTTACCCAGATCTTGTGTAAAATATGACACTGTAATAGTATAGACTTGAGGGGGCATAGGCCTACTTGATTTTTTTTCTTTACACTCAGCTTGAAAATGTATGAAACTCTTAACACTAAACACAGTTCTTTGGATCATCGTTCAAAACTGAAAACTCATTTGGAGACAGGCCACAGGTTAACCTTCATGGTTTGGACTGCAATGGAGGCCAATCTTCTTTCTTTGTTTTTACATAACCAGAAAGTCTATTTTTGGTAGCGTCTATATGACGAAAATATGTTAAGACGTTTTAATTTTGGTGACATTTTATGCAAGTTTTTAGGTTCATACCTTTATTTAGGAGTTCTACTAGAATAGGTTTACGTGCTTTCATGTTTAATACACCATTTTTTCCAAACTGCCTGGGTCTTCTGCACCTCTATTCACCCTGTCTGAAAAGCTTAGTTTTAGCTCCTGTCTCTGAAAGGCCCCTCTCCCGACGAGCCCAGTCTGATCTGATTGGTCAGCTGGCCAATCAAAGAGATTTTGCATTGGCACTGATGGAAAGAGTGTTTTCTTGGCATGGCGAAACCACTATCCAAAATTCTCAGACTACGTCCAAATACCCATACTACCATACTATACAGAAAGCCAGAAAAATATTTAGCACGTCCCAATACATAGTGCAAGATGAGTTTTATTTTGTGAAGAGTTGTACGAAAGATTATATTATTTTCGTATTGATTGAATGTTTTACATAAGTTAAGTAATGGTTAATGATTTGAAATATATTCTTTATATATTGATATAAATTAGGATCGTTTCTATTGGGCAGAGTGATAGGCCGCACAGCGCAGTGATGTATGACGTTGGGGAGAATTCTGGGATGCAGTGTAGTTTGGGAGACAATAAAGAGTTGCATGTTCGGAGAAATAAGCTGTCCCCGTGCGGTTCTTTGCCCAGAAATAAGTGTAATCAATAATTAGTCAATGCTAATATAAACCGGCGTTACAATAGTTTTCAAATGTAGTAAGCCAAAAATACCAGGATGTCTTACTACGTCCGGTCGCATCTGACAGTATGCTAGCCAGCATGCTCTCTAGCTTTTCTGACCTACAATGCTCAGCAATGGGGAAGATACGTCACATCGACTCTCCGCACCGATGATTTTCAAATTTGGCGCTACGGACTGCGACGGATGTTATAAAGTAGTATGTCCCAATTGTATACATATGTTGCACACTTGAAGTATAGACAGGGCTCGACGTGTGGTTTATGGGTTTTAATGTCTGTAAACATTGAACATTGCAGTACATCAGCACTTGAGACCGTCATCTGCATGGCATTCACATTGACTGAACTCGGGTATTGCTTTTAATGACTGCGGCTACAAACGAAATTAAATAAACCTATGAAATTATATAAATAAATCACAGTATCCTATATAAATCATCTGTTGCTCCACATTGTTTCCTCGGAACTAGATTTCATATTAGCAATTGCACACCATTATCCTGGTATCCCAATATCCCGTTAGATGTTAGCTTAGCTAGCTAGTGAGAAAACCAACATCTCAACCAGGTCTACAATCAACATACACAGTGAAAATATACGGCCACCCTGTCTCACTAGTGTCTTAATGTTGCTCTACATTCATACATTATTGCTTTAACAATGTTACCTGTAAAACATTGAACATTGCAGTAAATCACTACTTGAGACCGTCATCTGCATGGCATTCACATTGACTGAACTCGGGTTTTGTCTACCCCTGTGTAGATGCGCTCAAATGTAGGTATCTCCCTCTTGTGGTGTGAATCGGTATTACATTTATTTTGTACTGCAACTCTAAATGTGGCACACAGTATTTATCCTTTTTAAAACAATACAATGAAATGAAATAGTGAAACATAAAATGAAATAGTGACACATTAAATGAAATTATGAATATTACAAATGAAATGTGGGGGGTGGCCTCTTTTAGCAAACTAAACATTTTTACTATTTATGAACATTACTTGCTATTCTCACACATACTTTAGCCTACATTAAGCAATAGTACATACTTTGTAAAGGGCAGCTGCAGTACCTACTAAAAGAAAAGTATGCGATTTAAGATGCAGCACGGCCTCTGCTCTGACCGGTTCTGTTTGAGGGCGTGCCAAACTAGCCGCTAGATGGGCATTAGGCAAATGTTTGACTAAAGTGACGTAGATAAGTTACGGAAGTAAACGCCGAACTGCAAACAGGCATTTTAGTCAGCTCAGGAGCAGGGTTTTTTGTCAGAAAGAGTAGCTACCTTTGGCGTGTAGTACGGGCTTTGTAATGTGACCTTTCACATGCACAAAAAGCTAAGTAACATACTAAAGGGCAAAACCCAAAAAGCATGATGGCTCCTTTCAAAAGTTTCCAGATGACACTAACCGCAGACTGCTGAAAATGCAAGTGCATGTCTTTCCTTAATCATATCAGTATGTAGTTGGTGCGGTATCATTTGATATGCTGTGTGCCTAGTTTTTCTGAAAATAACTTAGTTTTTAGTGAAACGTTCTGTATGTTGTGCTTGTGGTTTTGGGTTCAGCGTGCAGAGTTTAGACGTGAGCCATGTAGTTAGTGTTACCACACACCAAAATCACATTTTTTCTCTGCTGGCAAAAAGGTCATCTTAAGGCCATGTGTAGTACTGGAAATGCTGGTTCTGCCACCTCCTCATTCTAATATGAAAGGCAGTGGACACCCAACCACTGATTCTTGATTTTAAAAAGGAATTCAGAAACTACATGCATTTCAACTTGGAAAACTGAAGGAACATCAAATACAGTCTTACCCATTTTTTAGATTTAGTTTTTATTATGTTTGAAAACAATTTAACAATTCTGATGCATTTCCACATGTGCTTGACGTTGAAGAATGCAATGCCCCTTTTCATTTAGCCTTAATAGAATGATAGTCTAACAAAGTTAAGACCTAAACACAGAAGGATTCCTAAAAGAAACATCTGGTTTTGCCTCCATACAACATGCACTGCTCATTTGTGGAGTATTCCATATCACAGGATAATTATAATTCAGGATCACAGGTAGTGCTGCATTACTTCTGTGTCTCAGGACACTGCCCAGTTCAGCACACATTAGGGCCCAGCATCAAAGGCACAGCATCCGGACTTCACTATGGCAAGAAGGAAACTATTAGTTAAAACTGGTCAGCATAGATCATGGTTATCATGACACCGTTCAAAAAGTTATGAATTCTGACAGATTATAAATATCCGTGGTACGCTTAAGTGAAAAAGGCCTAAGGGTCTACCTGTTTATGGTTTCATGCACACGTGTCCACATCCATTGGAACAGCACTTCTCATTACCAGGACAGTTACTGTCATCTGAACAGCGCTCAACACATGTCCCTATAGCCCCCCTTCTCTTGGGACACACACCGGGCTTTGCTTTGGGAAACACAAAAAAAGGTATTTGGTTAGACCACTGCATTGCAATACAGTCAATTAAAATTAGGTTGAATGCCATTCTGACTAAAAGCAGGTGGTACACTAACAGCTCTGTACCATGGGCATCTTGTGAATATGACTTAAGATACCAAAGCCTTCATAGGTAATCTGAGCCACAGAGAGATAGGCTCAATGTTCTACCTTTGTATGGTTTCATGCACCCGTGTCCACATCCATTGAAACAGCCCTTCTCACCACTCACCCTATTAATACTGTTCTGACTGAATGCAGGTGACCCATAAACAGCTCGATTTAATAGGCGTCAATCTGTGACTGACTTAGAGAACCAAGGCCTTAATAGTTAACTTAACTACATGGAGAAATGCCTAAGGATCTACCTAATGTGTCTGGTTTTATACATGTGTTTCCACAATCGACGGAACAACACTTTTTGACATCGGGACAGTCACTGTCATCTGAACAGGGATCCACACACAACCATAAAACCTCCACGTCTCTGCTAGGACACACCCCAGGCTTCGCTTTAGAAAACACAAAAAGGGAAATGGTTAGACAAGTCAATTGTTTTTTCCCATTGTAACGAAAACAATACAAACAGTTATAGGTGCATGTTAACTAACATTACAGTAAAATAAGGGCAAAAAAGTATGCTTAACATTCACAAATCAATAGTTTAGCTATGTTCTCAGACATGAAACCTTGCAAAATAAGGGCTCCTCAAACTCGAACAAGTAGGCATAGGTTACTTATTGAGAAACCTACCTGTAACATTGTCTTTGGTCTTATTGGCATAAAGTACACAGAAATGTACAAATGCAACCACTAACAAAGAACTGTCAAGAACACTGCAGGATTCATCGTCACGTTAAATCTCATTAACAAAATCAAATAGCATGCACTTAAATACAAATTGTCGGCAATACTTCAATTGCTTCGTTTAGGCCGCCCCCTTTTGGGTAGAACAAAGAATAATGAGCCCCTAAATATAAACCCCCAATTATTAGTAGCACATACCTTTTTTACAATTTGTGATGCACACAATTTAGTGGCTAGCATGTCTTTTTATCATACGCTGAATTGGAAAAAAATAACTTCCAAGAGCGCTGAATGCTCCGAGAGTTATAAGGTAGTCTCAAACTGTTGTGACCGTATAGGCCTACACAGATGTTTACTCATGTTACCTTACGGAATTCCCCATTCCTTTCCCTGTTAGCTAGAGACCAGTGTTAGTAACCAGGATTAATAAAATCGGAACAGCACATCTCAGTATCGGGACAGTTAGTGTGAATCTGAACAGCACTCACACGAATCTGTCTAGTCCTTTCTTTGGAAAACACAAATAGGTATTCAGTTAGACCACTGCATTGCAATGCAGGTAATGTCACTCGCCAGAACTTAAGTAAACAAAGTGTTTCTCATTGTACCAAAAACACAAATGAAAAAAGACATTCACTAGTGTTGAAATGGCATTACTGTAAAATCATGGAATATTCAATGGCACCCTCTTCCTCCCAACCCAAGATGAGGGAATGCTGCCGATAGTAGAGAAGTAGGCTGAATGCTGTTCTGACTGAAAGCAAGTGGCACACAAAAGAATAAGTACCATGGTAATCTGTGACTTACTCAAGCAACTAATGCATTAATAGTACATTCATTGAGCTACAGGGAGATAGGCCTAATGTTCTACCTGTGTATGGTTTCGTGCACACGTGTCCACATCCATTGGAACAGCACTTCTCATCACCAGGACAGTTACTGTCATCTGAACAGTCTTCAGCACATGTCCCTATAGCCCCCCTTCTCTCGGGACACACACCAGGCTTTGCTTTGGGAAACACAAAAACAGAAAGGTAATTGGCTCGACCACTGCATTACAACACAGGAAATTGCATATACATGATATCAATAAATTAAGTCGATTATGTTTAGTCGTTTTACGCGAAAACACAACGGAACACAAAATGTATTCCTCCTGGTGTTGAAATGGTATTACTATAAAATCATGGGAAATATCCAATGGCATCCCCATCTTATTAACCCAAGATGAGGGAGTTCTGCTTGCACTAGAGAAGCACCCTAGGATAAATGCTGTTCTGGCTGAAAGCAGGTGGCACGCAAACGGCCCTATAACCCCGGTGCCCTTTAGGACACACACCGTGCTTTGCTTCAATAAACACAAAAAGGTATTTGGTCAAACTAATGCTTTACAATATAGGAAATGTCAATTAAGATATTTCTCATTGTAATCAAGGTTTTAATGGTGTTGCAATATTACCACTGTAAAGCACGGACAAACGTCAATAAAGTGCGCGTTCCAATCACGAATCGATGGTCTCAAAATAAAACCATGTAAAATAAGGTGTTGTACAAACTCTAATAAGTAGCCTAGTCTATAGGCTACTCACCTGTGTCACCGCCTTCGATCGGTTTGGCACAAAGTACACTGGAATGTACAAATGCAACAACGAACACACAACACGTCGACAATACTGCAGAATTCATCTTCATGTTCATTCTCCTTCAAGAGTATACTACCTAACATGTGCACTGCTTATATGGCAATTGTCGGCAATACGTCAACAAATTGCTTCGTCTAGGCCACGCCCCTTTCAAGTCAAAGACTAGGCCTAATGCTTGACGCGGGATCTGTGCTCATCATTTAGAACACATTTGATCCCAGAAATGTAAGGAATTACTTTTGGAAGCTTCTGATAGGTCACGTGTCATAATTAGAAGCTAATTGGGAGCGCACGCACTATTTAAGGGCTTACCCTTAGAGTGAGGACTTTCTTCACTTAATTGATAACATGTGAACATCCCACAATTTTTCCACATCTTCAGAGAAATAATTGTGGGGTGGGTCTCCTTATGAACAATTTCCAAACGACTGAAGATCCCGCAACCAAGGGTGTATTGGGGTTCAACCCCCCAATAATGAGAGCCCCTAAATATGACCCCCCCCCCCCCCCCCCAGATAGTATAGCACATACCAGATTAAAATGGATGTACGATTTAATTTGTAGTGCATCATTTAATGACTTACATTATTGTATTTTTTACCGCCTGTTGAATTAGAAATAACTTTCAAAATCTCTGCTTAGGCTACATGAATGTTAACTGTTATCAAAAGGTTGTCTCGATCTATCGCGATTGTACACACATTTTTTATTTCAGTTTAGGTTACTGAATTCCCCATTCCTGTCCATGTTGGCTAGAGTCCAGAGTTCATTGACCCTTTAGTGTTTACATAGCTGGCAAGTAACGTTAACATTATTACTGTTTTAATGCAGTGCAGAGCATATGCTTTCTTTTACTAACTCTATAATTACAACTGCAGAAATAACAGACATTGTTAAAAAATGCCAGTATCAGTCAGTGGCCTATTTACAGAAGTTGAATCTTTGGTCTGGGTGCTCCTTGTAATACCAGTCTCTCTCTGAAGCTGAAAGAAGCCTCAGTCCGAAGGCTCAGACATGGCTTCCCTCAACAATATACCAAAGGTAGACATAAACATATTAGTGTCTGTCACATCCATCAAGACCATTTGGATCTCCTACAGAAAATGTAGACATGCCCGAAATATCTGAATTGGTTTGAGAGACTCAAAATGCTATGAATTGCATTGCCTGGTCCAAGCCATGCTGTCTTGTAGTAAAGGAAAAGAGATCACTGGGAACTTTCAAGATTTGCGAACAGTGTAAACATACATTTACAGTTCAGTCATGTATTCCACTTTTCAGCTTAAACCTGGCCTTTTGTTTGTATAGCAGTGTGAAAAGGCATTGAATCAAATGTTATGTATTTTTCCCCCTATTTACTAACTAGACTAGGGGTCGGTTCATTTTATCTTGTCTCGATTCCTTCAGGTTTGGTGGCTGAATAGGCAGCCTAACATGCAATGTTAAAAATATCATAATCAACATATTTTACCCAGATCTTGTGTAAAATATGACACTATAATAGTATAGACTTGAGGGGGTATAGGCCTACTTGATTTTTTTCTTTACACTCAGCTTGAAAATGTATGAAACTCTTAACACTAAACACAGTTCTTTGGATCATCGTTCAAAACTGAAAACTCATTTGGAGATAGGCCACAGGTTAGCCTTCATGGTTTGGACTGCAATGGGGGCCAATTTTCTTTCTTTGTTTTTACATGACCATGAGGTCTATTTTTGGTAGCGTCTAGTGTATTTCTTCTGTCTTTTACAGTTAATTCTCAGTTGTGGATGAAAATATGTTAAGGCGTTTCAATTTAGGGGACCTATTATGCAAATTTTCAGGTTCAGACCTTTATTTAGGAGTTCTACTAGAATAGGTTAACGTGTTTTCATGTTCAATACACTATTTTTTCCAAACAGTCTGGGTTTGCTGCACCTCTATTCACTCTGTCTGAAATGCTCCGTTTTAGCTCCTGTCTCTTTAAGGCCCCTCTCCTGACCCCTGTCTGATGTGATTGGTCAGCTGGTTAAGCAACGAGAATTTGCATTTTCATTGACGGAAACCACTATCCAAAATTCCCGGGCTACGTCCAAATACCCATACTAGCCTACTATACAGAAAGCCAGAAATGTTCCGACGAAGTAGCATGTCCCAATTGTATGCATACTTGAAGCAATAGTACATACTTTGTAAGAGCAGCTGCAGTACATAAAAGAAAAAGTAGTAGAATGTGATTTAAGATGCAGCACCGGCCTCGGCTCTGACTGGCTGTTTGACGGCATGGCTAACGAGCCGCTAGGTGGGCATTATGCAAATGTTTGACTTATTGACGTAGATAAGTTACTGAAGAAAACGCCAGACTACAAAGAGGTGTTTCAGGCAGTTCAGGAGCAGTGTTTTGTTTTTTGAGAGAGAGAGATCCCTTTGGCATGGACTACAGGCTTTGAAACTTTACATGCACAAGAAGCTATATAATATGAAGGGAAAATTCCAAAAAGCATAATAGGCCCCTTTTAAACATACTAGATAACACTAACAGTGGACTGCTTAAAGTGCAAGTGCATGTTTTTCCTTAATCATATCAGCATGTAGCCTAGTGCTTTATAATTTCATAGGCTGTGTGCATAGCTTTTCTGAAAAATAACTTGTTACGTTTTTAGTGAATCGTTTGCTTTTGCAAGAGGTGTAATTTTCTGCATGTTGTGTTTGTGGTTTTGGGTTCAGTGTGCAGAGTTTAGACATGAGCCATGTAGTTTGAGTCACCAGACACCAAAATCACCTTTTTCCTCTGCTGGCAAAAACCTCTTAAGGCTGCGTGTAGTACTGGAAATGCTGGTTCTGACATCTCATTGTAATATGAAACGCAGTAGACAGAAAACCCCAGACACCCAACCACTGATTCTTGTTTTTAAAAAGGAATTAAGAAAGTACATGTATTTCATGTTGGAAAACTGAAGGAATAGCACATACATTCTTACACATTTGTTGGATTTAGTTATTATATTTGAAAGCAATTTAACAATTCTGATGCTGATTTTCACATGTGCTTGAGTTGAATGCAATGCCCCTCCTTTTCATTTAGCCTTAATGGAAAGATAGACTAACAAAGTTGAGACCTAAACAAAGGATTCCTAAAGATAAATCCTTTTTTGCCTCCATACAACATGCACTGCTCATTTGTGGAGTATTTCATATCACAGGATAATTATAATTCAGGATCACAGGTACTTCTGCTTCTCAGGACACTGCCCAGTTCAGCACACATTAGGGCACAGCATCAAAAGGCACAGCATCCTGACTTCACTATGGCAAGGAGGAAACTATTAGTTACAGCTGGTCAGCATAGATCATTTTTATTATGACACCAACCAAAACATTATGAATTCTGACGGATTATAAATATCCATGGTACGCTTAAGTGAAAAAGGCTTAAGGGTCTACCTGTTTATGGTTTCATGCACACGTGTCCACATCCATTGGAACAGCACTTCTCATTACCAGGACAGTTACTGTCATCTGAACAGTCCTCAACACACTGCCCCACTGTTCTCTTGGGACACACACCGGGCTTTGCTTTGGGAAACACAAAAAAAGGTATATGGTTAGACCACTGCATTGCAATACAGGAAATTGTATTTTTCAGAATTAAGTCAATGAAGGAGAGCTAGAGCTGTAGCTAACTATAGCTTTAGGCTATGCATTTCACACGTGTAGAAATTAAAATGTAAAGGTGACATAGAATATGTACTGCTGGCTTACAGCTGTTGCTAAGATAGGCTACATTTTACCTACGTAAATAACTTTGACATAGGCCCAAAATCATAACATTGCTTTTGATCCATCTCGTCTGACTAGGGGTATGTAGTCTTATTTCCCAAAACGTTCAACTATCCCTTTATCAACCAGCGCCTCAAAGGTTAATTTGTTGTGCCTTAGTGAGATGGGTCTAATGTTCCACCTGTGTATGGTTTGGTGCACACGTGTCCACATCCATTGGAACAGCACTTCTCATTACCAGGACAGTTACTGTCATCTGAACAGGCCTCAAAACATGGCTTTGTAAGCCCTGTTCTGCTAGGACACACACCAGGCTTTGCTTTAGAAAACACAAAAAGGGAAATGGTTAGACGAGTCAATTTTTTCCCCATTGTAACCAAAACAAATACAAACAGTTATACGGTAATAATGTTAGTTAACGTGAATCTATAAGGGCAAAAAAAGTATGCTTGACATTCACGAATCAATAGTTTAGCTATGTTCTCAGATATAAAACCTTGCAAAATAAGGTGTTCCTCAAACTTGAACAAGTAGGCATTGGTAACTTATTGAGAAACCTACCTGGGACATTGGTCTTATTGGCACAAAGTACACCGAAAAATGCAAATGCAACCACTAACACAAGAACTGTCAAACATACTGCAGGATTCATTGTGGCGCTAAATGTCATTAAGCGCATGCTATTTGATATTGTTAGACAAATTGTCGTCTATACGTCAAAATTGTTTGCCCCCTTTTGGGTAAAACAAAGAATGAGCCCCTAAATATAAACCCCCAATAAGTAGCACATACCTTATTTACAATTTGTGATGCACACATAATTTAGTGGCTAGCATTGCTTCTCATCCCATGCTGAATTGGAAAGAATAACTTTCAAGATCTCAGAATTATAAGGTAGTCTCAAACTATTGTGACCGTATAGGCCTACACAGATGTTTACTCATGTTACCTTACGGAATTCCCCATTCCTTTCCCTGTTAGCTAGAGACCAGTGTTAATAACCAGGATTAATAAAATCGGAACAGCACATCTCAGTATCGGGACAGTTAGTGAGAATCTGAACAGCACTAACACGACTGTCTAGTCCTTTCTTTGGAAAACACAAATAGGTATTCAGTTAGACCACTGCATTGCATTGCAGGTAATGTCACACGCCAGAACTCAATCCATTTAAGTAAACAGTGTTTCTCATTGTACCAAAAACACAAATGAAGACATTCACTAGTGTTGAAATGGCATTACTGTAAAATCATGGAATATTCAATGCCACCCTCTTCCTCCCAACCCAAGATGAGGGAATGCTGCCGATAGAGAAGTAGGCTGAATGCTGTTCTGACTGAAAGCAAGTGGCACACAAAAGGCTAAGTACCATGGTAATCTGTGACTTACTCAAGCAACTAATGTATTAATAGTACATTCATTGAGCTAAAGGGAGATAGGCCTAATGTTCTACCTGTGTATGGTTTCATGCACACGTGTCCACATCCATTGGAACAGCACTTCTCATCACCAGGACAGTTACTGTCATCTGAACAGTCTTCAGCACATGTCCCTATAGCCCCCCATCTCTCAGGACACACACCAGGCTTTGCTTTGGGAAACACAAAAACAGAAAGGTAATTGGCTCGACCACTGCATTACAACACAGGAAATTGCATATACATGATATCAATAAATTAAGTCGATTATGTTTAGTCGTTTTACGCGAAAACACAACGAAACACAAAATGTATTCCTCCTGGTGTTGAAATGGTATTACTATAAAATCATGGGACATATCCAATGGCATCCCCATCTTATTAACCCAAGATGAGGGAGTCCTGCTTGCACTAGAGAAGCACCCTAGGATAAATGCTGTTCTGGCTGAAAGCAGGTGGCACGCAAACGGCCCTATAACCCCGGTGCCCCTTTTAGGACACACACCGTGCTTTGCTTCAATAAAACACAAAAAGGTATTTGGTCAAACTAATGCTTTACAATATAGGAAATGTCAATTAAGATATTTCTCATTGTAATCAAAGTTTTTAATGGTGTTGCAATATTACCACTGTAAAGCACGGACAAACGTCAATAAAGTGCGCGTTCCAATCACGAATCGATGGTCTCAAAATAAAACCATGTAAAATAAGGTGTTGTACAAACTCTAATAAGTAGCCTAGTCTATAGGCTACTCACCTGTGTCACCGCCTTCGATCGGTTTGGCACAAAGTACACTGGAATGTACAAATGCAACAACGAACACACACCACGTCGACAATACTGCAGACTTCATCTTCATGCTAATTCTCCTTCAAGAGTATACTGCCTAGCATGTGCACTGCTTATATGGCAATTGTCGGCAATACGTCAACAAATTGCTTCGTCTAGGCCACGCCCCTTTCGAGTCAAAGACTAGGCCTAATGCTTGACGCGGGATCTGTGCTCATCATTTAGAACACATTTGATTCCAGAAATGTAAGGAATTACTTTTGGAAGCTTCTGATAGGTCACTTGTCATAATTAGAAGCTAATTGGGAGCGCACGCACTATTTAAGGGCTTACCCTTAGAGTGAGGACTTTCTTCACTTAATTGATAACATGTGAAAATCTCACAATTTTTCCATGTCTTCAGAGAAATAATTGTGGGGTGGGTCTCCTTATGAGCAATTTCCAAACGACTGAAGATCCCGCAACCAAGGGAGTATAGGGGTTCAACCCCCCAATAATGAGAACCCCTAAATATGACACCCCCCCACCCCCCCCCCCCCACCCCACCCCCAGATAGTATAGCACATACCAGATTAAAATGGATGTACGATTTAATTTGTAGTGCATAACTTCATGACTTAAATTATTTATTTATTTTTTACCACCTATTGAATTAGGAATAACTTTCAAAATCTCTGCGTAGGCTACATGAATGTTAACTGTTATCAAAAGGTTGTCTCGATCTATCGCGATTGTACACACATTTTCAATTTCAGTTTGGGTTACTGAATTCCCCATTCCTGTCCATGTTGGCTAGAGTCCAGAGTTCATGGACCCTTTAGTGTTTACATAGCTGGCAAGTAACGTTAACATTATTACTGTTGTAATGCAGTGCAGAGCATATGCTTTCTTTTACTAACTCTATAATTACAACTGCAGAAATAACAGACATTGTTAAAAAATGCCAGTATCAGTCAGTGGCCTATTTACAGAAGTTGAATCTTTGGTCTGGGTGCTCCTTGTAATACCAGTCTCTTTCTCTGAAGCTGAAAGAAGCCTCAGTCCGAAGGCTCAGACATGGCTTCCCTCAACAATACACCAAAGGTAGACATAAACATATTAGTGTCTGTCACATCCATCAAGACCATTTGGACCTCCTACAGAAAATGTCGACATGCCCAAAATATCTGAATTGGTTTGAGAGAATCAAAATGCTATGAATTGCATTGCCTGGTCCAAGCCATGCTGCCTTGTAGTAAAGGAAAAGAGATCAATGGGAACTTTCAAGATTTGGGCACAGTTTAAACATACATTTACAGTTTAGTCATGTATTCCACTTTTCAGCTTAAACCTGGCTTTTGTTTGCATAGCAGTGTAAAAAGGCATTGAATCAAATGTTATGTATTTCCCCCCCTATTTATTAACTAGACTAGGGGTCGGTTCATTTCATCTTGTCTCGATTCCTTCAGGTTTGGTGGCTGAATAGGCAGCCGAACATGCAATGTTAAAAATATCATAATCAAAATATTTTACCCAGATCTTGTGTAAAATATGACACTGTAATAGTATAGAACTGAGGGGGCATAGGCCTACTTGATTTTTTTTCTTTACACTCAGCTTGAAAATGTATGAAACTCTTAACACTAAACACAGTTCTTTGGATCATCGTTCAAAACTGAAAACTCATTTGGAGACAGGCCACAGGTTAACCTTCATGGTTTGGACTGCAATGGAGGCCAATCTTCTTTCTTTGTTTTTACATAACCAGAAAGTCTATTTTTGGTAGCGTCTATATGACAAAAATATGTTAAGACGTTTTAATTTTGGTGACATTTTATGCAAGTTTTTAGGTTCATACCTTTATTTAGGAATTCTACTAGAATAGGTTTACGTGCTTTCATGTTTAATACACCATTTTTTCCAAACTGCCTGGGTCTTCTGCACCTCTATTCACCCTGTCTGAAAAGCTTAGTTTTAGCTCCTGTCTCTGTAAGGCCCCTCTCCCGACGAGCCCAGTCTGATCTGATTGGTCAGCTGGCCAATCAAAGAGAATTTGCATTGGCACTGATGGAAAGAGTGTTTTCTTGGCATGGCGAAACCACTATCCAAAATTCTCAGGATACGTCCAAATACCCATACTACCCTACTATACAGAAAGCCAGAAAAAAATTTAGTACGTCCCAATACATAGTGCAAGATGAGATTTATTTTGTGAAGAGTTGTACGAAAGATTATATTATTTTGGTATTGAGTGAATGTTTTACATAAGTTAAGTAATGGTTTATGATTTGAAATATATTCTTTATATTTTGATATAAATTAGGATCGTTTATATTGGGCATTCAAATGTAGTAAGCCAAAAATACCAGGATGTCTTACTACGTCCGGTCGCATCTGACAGTATGCTAGCCACCATGCTTTCTAACCTTTCTGACCCACAGTGCTCAGCAATGCGGAAGATACGTCACATCGACTCTCCTCACCGATGATTTTCAAATTTGGCGCTACGGACCGCGACGGATGTTATAAAGTAGTATGTCCCAATTGTATACATATGTTGCACACTTGAAGTATAGACAGGGCTCCACGTGTGGTTTATGGGTTTTAATGTCTGTAAAACATTGAACATTGCAGTACATCAGTACTTGAAACCGTCACCTGCATGGCATTCACATTCACTGAACTCGGGTATTGCTTTTAATGACTACAGCCACAAACGAAATTAAATAAACCTATGAAATTATATAAATCACAGTATCCTATATAAATCATCTGTTGCTCCACATTGTTTCATCGAAACTAGATTTCATATTAGCAATTGCACACCATTATCCTGGTATCCCAATATCCCGTTAGATGTTAGCTTAGCTAGCTAGTGAGAAAACAAACATCTCAACCAGGTCTACAATCAACATACACAGTGAAAATATACGGCCATTGTGTCTCACTAGTGTCTTGATGTTGCTCTACATTCATACATTATTGTTTTAACAATGTTACCTGTAAAACATTAAACATTGCAGTACATCAGCACTTGAGACCGTCATCTGCATGGCATTCACATTGACTGAACTCGGGTATTCTCTACCCCTGTGCAGATGCGCTCAAATGTAGGTATCTCCCTTTTGTGGTGTAAATCGGTATTACACTTAATTTGTCCTGCAACTCTAAATGTGGTGCACAGTATTTATCCTTTTTAAAACAATACAATGAAATGAAATAGTGAAACATCAAATGAAATAGTGACACATTAAATTAAATTATGAAAATTACAAATGAAATGTGGGGGGTGGCCTCTTTCAGCAAACTAAACATTTTTACTATTTATGAACATTACTTGCTATTCTCACACTCTCCCCTCCAAAATTCAATGGCATCCCGACATTATGACCTTATCAGTTCGTGTTTTCAGCTTATGCGTCACATACTCAAAAGTTACAGCAAGGTAGGAGTCAGAAGTCCATGAAGATGCCTTACTTCTAGTAAACCATGTGACATATATCTCCTGTTGATGTCATATGTTTGCAGCAGGCGTTATTGTGCACGATAACAGTCCGTTGCCTCTTCCCACACACGCAGGGGATATCTGCATCTTCTCTGAGTAAGGTTATTACAACCTAGCAATAACTTTCTATTTGAAACACATATCGGGCAAGTTTCTACTGTTACCTCATAACATCTTATCATTTAACAAAATTATTCCTATTCACACTGTAATGACTATGTAACTGTACCTACAAATACCCTTTTAAACAGAACAGAAATAATGAACTTATTGACTCTAGTGTTTACTCAATAGTTAGGCTAAAGCAATCATTCATTTGACAGTAAGGGCTGTCCTTACTTGTGATAAGTAAATACAAATTTTGGTTTTCTTAATCTTAAAGGATACTTTTTCTGCTGGACAGATGAATCAGCATCTTCTTGGTCACTGCCTGCAGACTCTGGGGACTGATGACCCTCCTCATCACTTTGTCTGTTTGGGATCTCTATGTCCTCGTGCTGCTGGTCCATCTGGAGATCTTCTCCCTCTTCAACACTTGTCTCTTTCGTCTGCTTCTCCGTCTCTGAAAAAGTTCACTGGCTCCTCTGCTTGTTCCTGATACTCCTCTTGTCTCTTGTCCTCCGGTCGTAATCCGATAATGTCTGCCCAGTCTTCCTCGTCATCTGAGTTGTGTTCCTGTGGTCGCTGCTTGTATGCTTGTTTGTTAACTTTTTGTCTCCTGTTTTGTACAGGCGGAACCTCCTTTTCCACAGGCAGGAATTCACAAGGAAGCCAGGGATTTCGGTGCATGACACGAGTCCATTTTCTGGTTTCATCTCATATACCGGGCTGTCTTCATGTTTCCTTTGTGTCACAACATGCACCTGTTCTTCCCAAAACGCTCTCAGCTTTCCAGGACCTCCCTTTTCGTTAAGGTTTCTCACCAATACTCTGCATCCAGGATACAATTCTGCGCCATAAGTTTTCTTGTCGTACAATGCTTTTCCTCTACTGTTTTGTTTGTTGGCTGTTTCAGTGCCAAGTTTGTATGCATCATTCATTCGTTGTTTCCACTTCTCTGCATAGTCTCTGTGGGAAAGGCTTTGGTCTTTCACTGTGAGGCCAAACATTAGGTCGATTGGGAGTCTGGGATTTCGTCCGAACAGCAGGAAGTAGGGTGCATAGCCTGTGGCCTCACTTCTGGTGCAGTTATAAGCATGCACCACTTTTGCCAGGGAGGCTTTCCAGTCCTCTTTAGCTGTCTCGGGAAGGCACCTAAGCATGCTCAAGAGTGTCCTGTTGAACCTTTCCACCTGCCCGTTCCCTTGAGGATGGTAGGGTGTAGTTCTGGACCCCTTCACCCCACTGTATTCTTCAAGCTTGGCAAACAGTTTGTTTGTAAACTCCCTTCCCTGGTCATGATGGAGTTTTGTGGGGAAGCCAAACCTTAACATGAAATCTCCAAATACTTTCTCGGCGGCTGTTTTGGCTGACTTGTCCCTGCAGGGGTACGCCTGAGCGAACCGGGTGAAATGCTCCATGACAACGAGAACGTATTCGTATCCACCCTTGCACTTTTCCAGATGCAGAAAATCTATGCCGACAAGCTCAAATGGATAGGTGGTTGTAATGTTAGTGAGGGGAGCTCTGGTTGGCTTGTGTGGGCGCTTATTTTTCAGACAGCTGCAAACTTTTGTTATGTAATGCTCAACATCCCGCTGCATATGGGGCCAATAGAAGCGGTCCCGGATCAGGGTCAGGACTCTCTCTACTCCTAGATGACCCATCTCCTCATGTAGTTCCTTGTAGACTAGTGTGTGATATTTCTTGGGGAGGATGAGCTGTACTCTGTTAGCTGTTTTTCTGTAAAGAAGGCCCTCTTCATCAATGTGCAACTTTTGTCTTTCACGTGCCAGAGCAGCTGTATCTGTGTTGTGAGTTAACTTTCCCCTTTTTGGCCAGTGGTCATTGAGGACATAATTCAGAACCAACCCTATTGCGGGGTCCTCTAGCTGTGCTTCTCTCAGAGCTGTACGGGGTATCTGCTGTACTGACATTCCCACATTTTCATCATTTTCTTGTATTACTGCAGAGGAGATAGTAAGGGGACAGAGCCAGGGGTCACTTACTTGCGATTGGACAGCCAGAGCCTGAGTAACACTGTTTATGACTTCTGGGGCTACCGCCTGTGTGCAGGTTTCCATGTATCGCTCCATGTCCAAGGGCATGCGTGATAGCCCATCTGCATCACGATTGGCTCTGCCGGGTCGATACTTGATTGTGAACTGAAAATCAGCAAGTTCAGCTACCCAGCGGTGGGTGGTTGCGTTTAGCTTAGCGGTTGTGAGCACATATGTGAGTGGATTGTTATCAGTGTAGACTAGGAATGGTGGAGAGTAGTACAAGTAGTCCCTGAAGCGCTCACATATGGCCCACTTAAGGGCCAGAAACTCTAACTTTCCCGAGTGAAGGTGGTAGTTTTTCTCTGGGGCGGTCAGAGTTCTGGATCCATACGCAATCACACGCAATTTCCCCTGCTGCCTCTGGTAAAGCACTGCCCCGAGGCCCTCCTGGGATGCATCACAGTGGAGGAGGAATGGCTGCTCAAAGTCAGGGTACCCTAGGACTGGCGGCTCAGAGAGGAAATCAATTAGCTGGCTTAGGACTTGTTGATGCTCACTTGTCCAGACAACTGGCTGAGAGGATGGAAGCTGGCCCCCTTTTGTCTGTGTTCGTTTCTTCCTTTGTCTTTGTTTCTCTTTTGGTATTTTATCCATAGAAAGGAGGTCATAGAGCGGTGTGGCAATTCGTGAGAAGTTGGGGATATAGTTTCGGTAGTAGGAGATGAATCCCAACAGTTTCCTGACATCCCCAACTGTGGTGGGCTTCCTTACTTTTAAGGCCTGGACAGGAGCGGTGTCTGCGGGGTCCATCGTATATCCATCTTTGGTAACAAGCCTCCCCAAGAATCTCACCTGATTTTTAAAGAGCTCACATTTTCTTGGTGTAAGCTTGACTCCGTGACTCTCATAGCGCTGCAAGACGCTGCGTAGGTCTTTCAGGTGGTCTTCAAATGTTTTTGAGTGGACCAGATTGTCGTCCAGATAGGGCAAGCAAATCTCATCTCGTAGCCCCACTAAGCATTCCTCCATGGACCTCTGAAATTCTGCAGGGGCTGATGACAATCCAAAAGGGATTCTCAGCCATTCATATAATCCCCATGGCGTGATAAATGCTGTCAGAGGGCGACTGGATTCCTCTAGAAAGCCCTGGTGATAGGCCTTTCCCTGGTCAAGCACCGAAAACCAGGAACTTCCTTTCAAGGTGTTAAGCATATCCTGTATGCGGGGTATGGGATGGCGGTCAGGGATGGACTTCCTGTTTAACTCCCTGTAGTCACAGCACAGACGGAGGTCACCATCCTTTTTTCTCACGCACACAATAGGACTGGAATAAGGGGATTTGGACTTAGTTATCCAGCCTCTGTTCAAGAGATCCTCTAGGTACTCTTTAACCTCTTTATGAAGTGGCTTTGGTACAGATGTGTAAGTCCGTCGCACTGGTGTGGGGTCGCTGAGACGGATCTTGAGCTGCAGTGAGGGGATAGTTCCCACATCTTGCTCATCCCGAGCGAAAACATTGCTCATCTCTCTCAGTAGCTGTCTCACCCGCAACTGTTGTGATGGGGGGGACTGGGGGGTCCCCCACAGCATCACTTTGTTCATTTGTTCTGTTTGTTTGTTCAGTTGTCAGTTTTTCGGTTGGCAGAACTTGTTCAGTGGTTGGTGTTATATCTGTCTGTATAATGTCCACTGCCCTTGTGTTTGCTGGATATATCGTTTTAACTGCTTGAGTTTGTCCCAGTTTAGTTCGTGGAAGCAGGAGTATCTCGTGGGCTGTGCGGTTTGTAATTGGTAGAAGGACACTGGACCGGGTCCCTCGCTGTAACCGCACCACGCTTTCTTGAATCTCTAAGCCTTCTGGTAAGGGCAGATGGGGACTGGGCTCGAACAGGACATCTTGGTGTTCAGGGAGTGGACCTGTCCTTATGGTACATTTGACAGTTTTTGTTTGGCCAGCGGAAATGTTAATTAGTTCTTTCCCTGTTTTCACTGTACCCTCACTTAGTCCCTCCTCTTTATTCCTCATCACTTTCAAGAACACTTCCCGGGTTTTGTCTACCCCTGTGCAGATGCGCTCAAATGTAGGTATCTTCCTCTTGTGGTGTAAATCGGTATTACACTTATGTTGTACTGCAACTCTAAATGTGGGACACAGTATTTATCCTTTTTAAAACAATGAAATGAAATAGTGACACATTAAATGAATTTAAGAATATTACTCGGGTTGCCCTTTTAGCAGACTAAACATTTTTACTATTTATGAAAATTACTTTTTTTGCAGTCAAAGGAAAATGCAGTACTCAAAGCATCCGTCACAGCACGCGGTGGGTCTATGCCTCTGTCTAACAGATACTCAATTACATTGAACCACTATTAGTTAAAACTGGTCAGCATAGATCATGGTTATCATGACACCGTTCAAAAAGTTATGAATTCTGACAGATTATAAATATCCGTGGTACGCTTAAGTGAAAAAGGCTTAAGGGTCTACCTGTTTATGGTTTCATGCACACGTGTCCACATCCATTGGAACAGCACTTCTCATTACCAGGACAGTTACTGTCATCTGAACAGCGCTCAACACATGTCCCTATAGCCCCCCTTCTCTTGGGACACACACCGGGCTTTGCTTTGGGAAACACAAATAAAAAGGTATTTGGTTAGACCACTGCATTGCAATACAGTCAATTAAAATTAGGTTGAATGCCATTCTGACTAAAAGCAGGTGGTACACAAACAGCTCTGTACCATGGGCATCTTGTGAATATGACTTAAGATACCAAAGCCTTCATAGGTAATCTGAGCCACAGAGAGATAGGCTCAATGTTCTACCTTTGTATGGTTTCATGCACCCGTGTCCACATCCATTGAAACAGCCCTTCTCACCACTCACCCTATTAATACTGTTCAGACTGAATGCAGGTGACCCATAAACAGCTCGATTTGATAGGTGTCAATCTGTGACTGACTTAGAGAACCAAGGCCTTAATAGTTGACTACATGGAGATAGGCCTAAGGATCTACCTAATGTGTCTGGTTTTATACATGTGTTTCCACAATCGACGGAACAACACTTTTTGACATCGGGACAGTCACTGTCATCTGAACAGGGATCCACACACAACCATAAAACCTCCACGTCTCTGCTAGGACACACCCCAGGCTTTGCTTTAGAAAACACAAAAAGGGAAATGGTTAGACAAGTCAATTGTTTTTCCCCATTGTAACGAAAACAAATACAAACAGTTATAGGTGCATGTTAACTAACATTACAGTAAAATAAGGGCAAAAAAAGTATGCTTAACATTCACGAATCAATAGTTTAGCTATGTTCTCAGACATGAAACCTTGCAAAATAAGGGCTCCTCAAACTCGAACAAGTAGGCATAGGTTACTTATTGAGAAACCTACCTGTAACATTGTCTTTGTACATTTGTGTACTTGGTGCCAATAAGACCAAATGCAACCACTAACAAAGAACTGTCAAGAATACTGCAGGATTCATAGTCACGCTAAATCTCAATACCAAATAGCATGCAATTATATACAAATTGTCGGCAATACTTCAAATTGCTTCGTTTAGGCCGCCCCCTTTTGGGTAGAACAAAGAATGAGCCCCTAAATATAAACCCCCAATTATTAGCACATACCTTTTTTACAATTTGTGATGCACACAATTTGGTGGCTAGCATTTTTTTTTATCATACGCTGAATTGGAAAAAATAACTTCCAAGAGCTCTGAATGTTCCCAGAGTTATAAGGTAGTCTCAAACTATTGTGACCGTATAGGCCTACACAGATGTTTACTCATGTTACCTTACGGAATTCCCCATTCCTTTCCCTGTTAGCTAGAGACCAGTGTTAATAATCGGAACAGCACATCTCAGTATCGGGACAGTTAGTGTGAATCTGAACAGCACTCAACACAACCCTTTAAGACTCTTTCTGTCTAGTCTTTTTTTGAAAAAACAAATAGGTATTCGGTTAGACCACTGCATTGCAATGCAGGTAATGTCACACGACAGAACTCAATTTAAGTAAACAGTGTTTCCCATTGTACCAAAAACACAAATGAAAAATGACATTCTTCACTAGTGTTGAAATGGCATTACTGTAAAATCATGGAATATTCAATGGCACCCTCTTCCTCCCAACCCAAGATGAGGGAATGCTGCCGATAGTAGAGAAGTAGGCTGAATGCTGTTCTGACTGAAAGCAGGTGGCACACAAAAGGCTACGTACCATGGTAATCTGACTGACTTAAGCAACTACTGCATTAATAGTACATTCATTGAGATACAGGGAGATAGGTCTAATGTTCTACCTGTGTATGGTTTTGTGCACACGTGTCCACATCCATTGGAACAGCACTTTGCGGCATTGGGACAGTCACGGTCATGTGAACAGCGCTCAATACATGGCCCTATAACCCCGGTGCCTCTTCTAGGACACACACCGTGCTTTGCTTCAATAAAACACAAAAAGGTATTTGGTCAAACTAATGCTTTACAATATAGAAAATGTCAACTAAGATATTTCTCATTGTAATCAAACAGTTTTTAATGGTGTTGAAATATTATCACTGTAAAGCACGGACAAACGTCAATAAAGTGCGCGTTCCAATCACGAATCGATGGTCTCAAAATAAAACCCATGTAAAATAAGGTGTTGTACAAACTCTAATAAGTAGCCTAGTCTATAGGCTACTCACCTGTGTCACCGCCTTCGATCGGTTTGGCACAAAGTACACTGGAATGTACAAATGCAACAACGAACACACAACACGTCGCCAATACTGCAGACTTCATCTTCATGTGAATTCTCCTTCAAGAGTATACTACCTAGCATGTGCACTGCTTATATGGCAATTGTCGGCAATACGTCAACAAATTGCTTCGTCTAGGCCACGCCCCTTTCAAGTCAAGACTAGGCCTAATGCTTGACGCGGGATCTGTGCTCATCATTTAGAACATATTTGATTCCAGAAATGTAAGGAATTACTTTTGGAAGCTTCTTATGGGTCACTTGTCATAATTAGAAGCTAATTGGCAGCGCACGCACTATTTAAGGGCTTACCCATAGAGTGAGGACTTTCTTCACTTAATTGATAACATGTGAAAATCCCACAATTTAGCCAGACTGAAGATCCCATAACCAAGGGAGTTTAGGGATGCAACCCCCCAATAATGAGAGTCCCTAAATATGACCCCCCCCCCCCCCCCCCCAGTTAGTCTAGCACATGCCTGATTAAAATGGATGTACGATTTAATATCTAGTGCATCATTTCATGACTTACATTATTCTCCTTTTATTTACCGCCTGTTCAATTAGAAATAACTTTCAAAATCTCTGGGTAGGCTACATGAATGTTAATTGTTATAGAAAGGTTGTCTTGATATATCGTGATTGTACACACGTTTGTATTTTCAGTTTAGGTTACTGAATTCCCCATTCCTCTCCATGTTTGCTAGAGACCAGAGTTAATTGACCTGTAGTGTTTACATAGCTGGCAAGTAATGTTAACATTATTACTCATGTAATGCAGTGCAGAGCATTTGTTTTCTTTCACTAACTCTGTATTTACAACTGCAGAAATAACAGACATTGTTAAAAAATGCCAGTATCAGTCAGTGGCCTATTTACAGAAGTTGAATCTTTGGTCTGGGTGCTCCTTGTAATACCAGTCTCTTTTTCTGAAGCTGAAAGAAGCCTCAGTCCGAAGGCTCAGACATGGCTTCCCTCAACAATATACCAAAGGTAGACATAAACATATTAGTGTCTGTCACATCCATCAAGACCATTTGGACCTCCTACAGAAAATGTCGACATGCCCGAAATATCTGAATTGGTTTGAAAGACTCAAAATGCTATGAATTGCATTGCCTGGTCCAAGCCATGCTGCCTTGTTGTAGTCAAGTAAAAGAGATCAATGGGAACTTTCAAGATTTGGGGACAGTTTAAACATACATTTACAGGTTAGTCATGTATTCCACTTTTCAGCTTAAACCTGGCCTTTTGTCTGTATAGCAGTGTGAAAAGGCATTGAATCAAAATGTTATGTATTTTCCCCCCTATCAATTAACTAGACTATGGGTCGGTTCATTTCATCTTGTCTCGATTTCCAGTTGGAAAACTGAAGGAATATCACATACATTCTTACACATTTGTTGGATTTAGTTTTTATTATATTTGAAAGCAATTTAACAATTCTGATGCAGATTTTCACATGTGCTTGAGTTGAATGCCCCTCCTTTTCATTTAGCCTTAATAGAAAGATAGACTAACAAAGTTGAGACCTAAACAAAGGATTCCTAAAGATAAATCCTTTTTTGCCTCCATACAACATGCACTGCTCATTTGTGGAGTATTTCATATCACAGGATAATTATAATTCAGGATCACAGGTAGTCCTGCATTACTTCTGCTCCTCAGGACACTGCCCAGTTCAGCATACATTAGGGCACAGCATCAAAAGGCACAGCATCCTGACTTCACTATGGCAAGAAGGAAACTATTAGTTACAGCTGGTCAGCATAGCTCATTTTTATCATGACACCAACCAAAACATTATGAATTCTGACAGATTATAAATATCCATGGTACGCTTAAGTGAAAAAGGCCTAAGGGTCTACCTGTTCATGGTTTCGTGCACACGTGTCCACATCCATTGGAACAGCACTTCTCATTACCAGGACAGGTACTGTCATCTGAACAGTCCTCAACACACTGCCCCACCGGTCTCTTGGGACACACACCGGGCTTTGCTTGGGGAAACACAAAGCAACAGAACGGTAATTGGTTAGACCACTGCATTGCAATACAGGAAATTGTATTTCAGAATTAAGTTAATGAAGAGAGCTAGAGCTGTAGCTAACTATAGCTTTAGGATACGCATTTCACACGTGTAGAAATTAAAATGTAAAGGTGACATATAATATGTACTGCTGGCTTACAGCTGTTGTTGCTAAGAAAGGCTACATTTTACCTACGTAAATAACTTTGACATAGGCCCAAAATCATAACATTGCTTTTGATCCATCTCGTCTGACTAGGGGTATGTAGTCTTACTTCCCAAAACGTTGAACAATTCCTTTATCAACCAGCGCCTTAAAAGGTTAATTTATTGTCCCTTAGTGAGATGGGTCTAATGTTCTACCTGTGTATGGTTTGGTGCACACGTGTCCACATCCATTGGAACAGCACTTCTCGGTATTGGGACAGTTACTGTCATCTGAACAGAACTCCAAACATGGCTTTGTAAGCCCTGTTCTGCTAGGACACACACCAGGCTTTGCTTTAGAAAACACAAAAAGGGAAATGTTAGTTTTCCCCATTGTAACTAAAAACAAATACAAACAGTTATACAGTAATAATGTTAGTTAACGTGCATCTATAAGGGCAAAAAAAGTGCTTGACATTCACGAATCAATAGTTTAGCTATGTTCTCAGATATGAAACCTTGCAAAATAAGGTGTTCCTCAAACTTGAACAAGTAGGCATAGGTAACTTATTGAGAAACCTACCTGTGACATCGTCTTTGGTCTTATTGGCACCAAGTACACCGAAATATACAAATGCAACCACTAACACAAGAACTGTCAAACATACTGCAGGATTCATCGTGGCACTAAATGTCATTAACAATATCAAATAGCATGCGCTTACAAACAAATTGTCGGCAATACGTCAAAATTGTTTCGTTTAGGCCACCCCCTTTTGGGTAAAACAAAGAATAATGAGCCCCTAAATATAAACCCCCAATTATTAGTAGCACATCCCTTATTTACAATGTGTGATGCACACATAATTTAGTGGCTAGCATTGCTTTTCATCACATGTTGAATTGGAAAGAAAAAATTAAGATCTCAGAATTAGAAGGTAGTCTCAAACTATTGTGACCGTATAGGCCTACACAGATGTTTACTCTCATGTTACCTTACAGAATTCGCCATTCCTTTCCCTGTTAGCGAGAGACCAGTGTTAATAATTTGAACAGCACTTCAGTATCGGGACAGTTAGTGTGAATCTGAACAGCACTCAACACACATCCCTTTAAGCCCCTTTCTGTCCAGTCTTTTCTTTGGAAAACACAAATAGGTATTCGGTTAGACTGCATTGCAGTTCAGGTAATGTCAGAACACAACAGAACTCAATTTAAGTGTTTCTCATTATATCAAAAAAGATACATATTCTTCACTAGTGTTGAAAAGGCATTACAGTAAAATCATGGAACATTCAATGGCACCCTCTTCCTATCAACCCAAGATGAGGGAATGCTGCCGACAGTAGAGAATTAGGCTGAATGCTGTTCTGACTGAAAGCAGGTGGCACGCAAACGGCTCCGGAGTTCGTATCATGGGCCACTGTGACCATGACTTGAGCAACCAAAGCCTTAACGGATCATTTGTTGTGCTTTAGTGAGATGGGTCTAATGTTCTACCTGTGTATGGTTTGGTGCATACGTGTCCACATCCATTGGAACAGCACTTCGCGGCATTGGGACAGTCACGGTCATGTGAACAGCGCTCAACACATGGCCCTATAATCCCGGTGCCTCTTCCAGGACACACACCGTGCTTTGCTTCAATAAACAAAAAGGTATTTGGTCAAACTAGTGCTTTACATTATAGGAAATGTCAATTAAGATATTTCTCATTGTAATCAAACAAAGTTTTTAATGGTGTTGCAATATTATCACTGTAAAGCACGGACAAACGTCAATAAAGTGCGCGTTCCAATCACGAATCGATGGTCTCAAAATAAAACCATGTAAAATAAGGTGTTGTACAAACTCTAATAAGTAGCCTAGTCTATAGGCTACTCACTGAGAAACTCACCTGTGTCACCGCCTTCGATCGGTTTGGCACAAAGTACACTGGAATGCACAAATGCAACAACGAACACACAACACGTCGACAGTACTGCAGAATTCATCTTCATGTTAATTCTCCTTCAAGAGTATACTGCCTAGCATGTGCACTGCTTATATGGAAATTGTCGGCAATACGTCAACAAATTGCTTCGTCTAGGCCACGCCCCTTTCGAGTCAAAGACTAGGTCTAATGCTTGATGCGGGATCTGTGCTCATCATTTAGAACACATTTGATTCCAGAAATGTAAGGAATTACTTTTGGAAGCTTCTGATAGGTCACTTGTCATAATTAGAAGCTAATTGGGAGCGCACGCACTATTTAAGGGCTTACCCATAGAGTGAGGACTTTCTTCACTTAATTGATAACATGTGAAAATCCCACAATTTAGCCATGACGTCAGAGAAATAATTGTGGGTTGGGCCTACTCATGAACAATTTCCAAACGTCTGAAGATCCCGCAACCAAGGGAGTATAGGGGTGCAACCCCCCAATAATGAGAGTCCCCAAATATGACCCCCCAGTTAGTCTAGCACATGCCTGATTAAAATGGATGTACGATTTAATATCTAGTGCATCATTTCATGACTTACATTATTGTCCTTTTATTTACCGCCTGTTCAATTAGAAATAACTTTCAAAATCTCTGTGTAGGCTACATGAATGTTAATTGTTATAGAAAGGTTGTCTCGATATATCGTGATTGTACACACATTATTTTCAGTTTAGGTTACTGAATTCCCCATTCCTCTCCATGTTTGCTAGAGACCAGAGTTCATTGACCTGTAGTGTTTACATAGCTGGCAAGTAACGTTATCATTTTTACTCGTGTAATGCAGTGCAGCTACATATGTTTTCTTTTCCCAACTCTATAATTACAACTGCAGAAATACCATACATTGTTTAGAAATGCCAGTATCAGTCAGTGGTCTATTTACAGAAGTTGAATCTTTGGTCTGGGTGCTCCTTGTAATACCAGTCTCTTTCTCTGAAGCTGAAAGAAGCCTCAGTCCGAAGGCTCAGACATGGCTTCCCTCAACAATATACCAAAGGTAGACATAAACATATTAGTGTCTGTCACATCCATCAAGACCATTTGGACCTCCTACAGAAAATGTAGACATGCCCGAAATATCTGAATTGGTTTGAGAGACTCAAAATGCTATGAATTGCATTGCCTGGTCCAAGCCATGCTGCCTTGTTGTAGTCAAGTAAAAGAGATCAATGGGAACCTTCAAGATTTGGAAACAGTTTAAACATACATTTACAGTTTAGTCATGTATTCCACATTTCATCTTAAACCTGGCCTTTTGTTTGTATAGCAGTGTAAAAAAGCATTGAATTAAATGTTATGTATTTTCCCCCCTATTAATTAACTAGACTATGGGTCGGTTCATTTCATCTTGTCTTGATTCCTTCAGGTTTGGTGGCTGAATAGGCAGCCTAACATGCGATGTTAAAAATATCGTAATCAAAATATTTTACCCAGATCTTGTGTAAAATATGACACTGTAATAGTATAGACTTGAGGGGGCATAGGCCTACTTGATTTTTTTTCTTTACACTTAGCTTGAAAATGTATAAAACTCTTAACACTAAACACAGTTCTCTGGATCATCGTTCAAAACTGAAAACTCATTTGGAGATAGGCCACAGGTTAGCCTTCATGGTTTGGGCTGCAATGGAGGCCAATATTCTTTCATTGTATTTACATGACCATAAAGTCTATTTTTGGTAGCGTCTAGTGCATTTCTCCTGTGTGTTTCAGTTAATTCTCAGTTGTGGATGAAAATATGTTAAGACGTTTCAATATAGGGGACCTATTAAGCACATTTTCAGGTTCATACCTTTATTTAGGAGTTCTACTAGAATAGGTTTACGTGTTTTCATGTTCTATTTTTTCCAAACTGCCTGGGTCTGCTGCACCTTAATTCATTACATTACATTACATTACTTTACATTACAGTACATTCATTTAGCAGACGCTTTTATCCAAAGCGACTTACAAAAACTGTGCCTACAAAAAGATAATGGTAAAAAGTATAAGTCAGGTAGAGAACATAAGTGCATTCCTGACTTAGTCATATAGATAAGAGCTAAGCAAGTGCTATATTAGACATCAGGATAAATTAACAAAACCTTCACAAACCAACTACAAAAAAAAAATTCTAAGTGCAACCAATTACGTGGTATATCAAGTAGAAGTGCTTGGTAGGCCCAATATCACATTCAAGAGCCGAAGCGCAGTCGAAACAAGTGAGTCTTCAAGTTTCGGCGGAAAGTGAACAAAGATGTTGCAGTCCTAATGTTCGTGGGCAGATCATTCCACCACTGAGAGACAAGGACAGAGAGACGTCGTGAACGAGGTGCCAGGCTGTCCCTTCCACGAAGTGAGGGGGCAACAAGGCGACATCCAGTGGCAGAGCGCAGTGGTCGGGATGGGGTTTAGGGTCTGAGCATCGACTGTAGGTAGGGGGGTGCAGATCTGATTCTCACCCGATAGGCTAGGACAAGTAACTTGAATTTGATGCGTGCTGCTACTGTTAATGCAATCTATTCATAAACATATTAGTGTCTGTCACATCCAGCAAGACCATTCGGAACTCCTACATAAAAGGTAGACATGCCCGAAATATCTGAATTGGTTTGAGAGACTCAAAATGCTATGAATTGCATTGCCTGATCCAAGCCATGCTACCTTGTTGTAGTTAAGCAAAAGAGATCAATTGGAACTTTCACGATTTGGGAACAGTTTAAACATACATTTACAGTTTAGTCATGTATTCCACATTTCAGCTTAAACCTGGCCTTTTGTTTGTATAGCAGTGTGAAAAGCATTAAATCAAATGTTATGTATTTGCCCCCCTATTAATTAACTTGACTTTGGGTCGGTGGTTCATTTAATATTTCATCTTGTCTCAATCCCTTCAGGTTTGGTGGCTGAATAGGCAGCCTAACATGCAGTGGTAATGGTTCAGGAATTTGCATCAGAAATAAGCTTCTTTAGAGCTGCTGTGGAACAAATCAAACACAAACTAGAGTGACACAACAAACCTACTCTTTTGAATCCAGCATTCCTTCATCAAATTGTCATCCACGTCAGTGAAACCGTTCGCGGCCGAGGGTTATTCACGCCGTAACGGATTTCCGAATTGTCCAATTACTGACCACCTTTGATCCCTGACGCTCGCAGTGACGTCATCGCCGTTGCTCTCACTCACACACACACACACACACACACACACTCACACACACAGAGACGCGCGGCGTCTGAACACTGACTCGCTGGGACTCACTTTGGGCAGATCGAATCACACAGACTTGTTGATTCGCCCTGTTGTGTTGTGTGTCTCTGAGATGAAAGCGTTTTTATAAAAATCCGCGGCGCACTTCTCTGTGGATTTAGAGCCGCTGTGAAATAACACTGATATTGTTGAAATGTTTCAAGTATTTGTTCCTAACGTAGATTTAAATTTTCAATCGATTTGGCACGCACTTGTTTTTTATTTTGTTGTCTAAATCTAATCTGTGTGTTCAGTGTATATTTCATAGGTTGTATCGAGACATAGACAGTAGGTGGTGGAAAATTTAAGGCTGTTATAGGATAATAGAATGACATTTGTTTGGCCATTTGGAGCGAGAGCCAAGGTTTGAGAGAAAGTTATTGCCATTTGGAGAGGGAGCATTTTGTGGAGGAGGGGGATGGGGGGGGGGGGGGGGGGGTTGGAGGTTCTCAAAAGGAGGTGTGATGATTGGGGTAGGCTGCACAGAACGGTGAGTGGAGGGGCAGCTGTGAAGGACGCCATGGGAAGGAGGGAGAGATGATGAAGAGGGAAGAGTTAGGTGTAAGCCTGCATGGGAGGAGGAAGGAGATGGATGGAGGGAATGAGAAGAGGAGAAAGAGCTGGAGGGACTGTGAGCAGTGACCGAGTAGATGGAAAGATGACGAGGTAGTGAGACGGGGGAGGGGGGATGAGGAGTGAGGGAGTACGTCACTGGCGGGGGGTACGGAGGGAGGCAGAGAGATGGAGGGATGGAGAGAAGGAAGATGATGTTGAGATGAAGCGATGGGGAAGAGGCAGAGAGTTGGAGGGATGGAGAGAAGGAAGAGGCAGAGAGATGAAGGGATGGAGAGAAGGAAGATGATGTTGAGATGAAGCGATGGGGAAGAGGCAGAGAGTTGGAGGGATGGAGAGAAGGAAGAGGCAGAGAGATGAAGGGATGGAGAGAAGGAAGAGGCAGAGAGATGGAGGGATGGAGAGAAGGAAGAGGCAGAGAGATGGAGGGATGGAGAGAAGGAGGAGGCAGAGAGATGAAGGGATGGAGAGAAGGAAGAGGCAGAGAGATGAGGGGATGGAGAGAAGGAAGAGGCAGAGAGATGAGGGGATGGAGAGAAGGAAGAGGCAGAGAGATGGAGGGATGGAGAGAAGGAAGAGGCAGAGAGATGGAGGGATGGAGAGAAGGAAGAGGCAGAGAGATGAGGGGATGGAGAGAAGGAAGAGGCAGAGAGATGGAGGGATGGAGAGAAGGAAGAGGCAGAGAGATGGAGGGATGGAGAGAAGGAAGAGGCAGAGAGATGGAGGGATCAAGCAGTCTGAGAAGTGTTTCGGACAGACGGCAGGGATGGGAGGAACTCCCAAAGGAGCCCGGAGGACTTCACACTAACACCCCCTGGGAAAGGAAGGAAGGGAGGAGGACGATGGTAGAGTCGTGAACAGACAGGGAGGGGAGGGTGTGGGGGAGTGTGTTCAGGAAGAGAGAGAGGGCAGAGGGAAGAGAAAGTGAGCGCAATCACTTGGAGAGCAGATGGCAAAGCCAGGTTGACGACGACGGCGAGCGTGCGCGCGTGGCGAGGGAGGTTAAGAGGCTCTAAAGAGGGAGGTACTTCAAAATCCTCATTTTGGTCCATCTCACAGTAAATACAAATTACTTGTCAGCAGCAACTCCTCAGCCTAGTGTGTCTTTTGCAGGATAATGGTGTGTGTGTGTGTGTGTGTGTGTGTGTGTGCGCGGTGGCACGGTGTGCGTGTGTGTGTGTGTGTGTGTCCGCGCGTGTTTGGGGGAAGTAAATGGGAAATGCTTGTCGCTGATGGCCCTACATTAGTGTGTGTGAGGTCCGCTGGGAGGCGGCGAGTCCAAATGGCCAAATCACAGCGGTGGACTGGTCCATCAACTGGAGTGGAACACAGTGGAAAAGCTCAGCGAGCTGAAACAGAACAGAGGAGACCCGCCCGGCACGGCAGGGGCGCGCACAGACCCCCCCCCCCCCCCCCCACCCACCCCCACCCCCGGTAATTCCTTTACATATTCAAAGCATGGTTTTAATTTAAAAACATGACCTGTTCATTCGTTTGAGCATGCCTGTTCACTCACTTGTAGCAGTGGTATTGTGGACAGATTCTCTTAAGATCACATCCGGCATCTGGCTCAATGAAGAAAGAACTGAGTAACTACTGGTGTCTACAGCTAACAGAGTAGGAGCAATAATGACACAGACAAGCAGGTTTGGCATCAATGTTTTACTATAAAAAAGAAACCTAAAACCAAATGGGAGGAAATTAAGAGGAGAGGGAACGTGTTGAAACCCTAGCGAGACGGTTAGTAGACGTTACACCGTACCCAAGCCGTCGGCGGCTCAGGCTATGTGCTGGGTGGAGGGGGGGGGGGGGGAAGAAACACGTTTACCACAGTCTGGACTCTCAACCTTTAGTGGAACTGCAGAAGACCTGGGTGGGCAGGGACTGTAGGTTGTGAAAATATTGTAGCAAAAAAGGAATACCGTTCTATGCTTTCTGTGATCGACAAGAGGTTTGGAGGGAAGGTGGGTTTCAAAACGTTGAGAAAATGGAGAGTGGTGAAGTGGTGGCGGGGGCCAGGGCTAGGTTGCCAAGGGGACTAGATTGAAAGTTGAAATAGGGAAATATAGAGCGAGGGACTGAATCCAGACTATGGAGAAAACATCAGATAGGTAATCAATGTCTTGTTCCATTTAGTGCGAGACCGTGTGTTGCTGAAATTGGATTCACACACCGAGAGTTCCAAAATCTCTGAACAATGTCGTTGTTGAGAAAAGGGGGAGGAGAAGGAAGAGGAGGAGAGAAAAGAAAAAGGTGAGGAGAGAGACGGATAATACACAGTGTTCAAAATGTCCTGGGTGCCCCATTTTCACCTCCGAAAAGTGCCCTAAACGTATCATACAATAAAGGTCAAAGTACAATTGAGTGGCAAAGCATATTAAAAAAATAGAACACCCCCCCCCTCCTGTTTCACGTCCTGGCTTATCGGTGACTGTATCTAGACGTACTGTTGTCCTGTTCACCTTGTGCTCGACCCCCGCTCCAGTGCGGACAGCTCCGAAGGTAGACTCTGGCATGGTCATCTAAAGAGGTGGGGGTGGCGCTAGCTCCTTTCCCAACGGAGAGGACGCAGAACACCTTTGTGGAGGTGGCCGTGTCAAACGCGTGCCCGCTGTCATTTGCTGCACAGCACCCTTTCTGCCAATTTCCTTTCCTGACATGACTCATATGCCAAAGTCTACCTTCATACGGAAAAAAACCAAGTCATAAAACCGTGAGAGGTGAGTTGGCTGATAGAAGACTAGAGACATTGTGGGCTAGGGAGTATTGTACAAATGCTACACATACTTCGAAATGGTGGACAGGTTAGTGTTGACCCTGTGTGTGAAACACAGTGTGTGTGTGTGTGTGTGTGTGTGTGTGTGTGTGTGTGTGTGTGTGTGTACGTTTGTGTGTTTGTGTATGCGTGTCAGATTGACATTCAGTGTGGACTAGGAATTACAAAGACAAGGTGGCACATATATTCTCTCCTTATCAAAACAGCCTTACAACATTTTGCCATGGCTGTCCTTGATCCATGATCATTGATTTTCTAGAGCTCTCTATAGATATATATTTTCATTTGTATTATATATATATGTAGATTTATATAAAAAGAATTATTCTTAATAACAAGTGGCATTTTTTTTTCTCTTCATATCCATTATTGCAATGAATCATTATCTAAGATGGTTTAAGAACAGAGGTGAGTTTAGGTTTTGCTACGCAGTTATATACAACAGTTTAAAAAAAAAAAAAAAGCTAGCTTCAGATATACTGTAGGACCCGTCGCCCTCTGCTGGAAAACGCCATGGCGAATATAAAGAAGCCGCTCATTTGGAGCACTGCATCTGACCGCCAGCCCGTAGCTTACGCTGTGAGGACATGGGTCAAAAGAAGTGCGCGCTATGGGGAGAACAGAAAGGGAGTTGGCATTTTGACAATGTTTTTTTTTTTTTTTTATCACAGAATATACAGAATTTCCTCCATTTCCCAGCTAAATTTGAACAGTGTTGTCTCGACGAAGAAAGGTCATTGGATGACTGCTCGTCTACAAACCCTTTTGTGGATTCTGTGACCGTGTGGGTTGGGAGATGTAGTTTTGTTGGGGGAGGGCTCCTCGGGGCAGAGCAGACAGTCTAGTTGCTCAGTAAGAAAGCATGTTTGTCCTCTCTGAACAGTTAATGGCAAATAAAAAGCAGGTCAAAAGCACAGTCAAAAGTTTCAAGTTTACAGTTTTCTGGTCTTCTGGGTGGACTTCCTGGCACATTGCGAGTCTTTGCAGATGAGGGACAACGACGAAGAAGATGACGGCGACGACGATGGTCGTGATGAAGTGTCTTTCCCAAAGCGTGACTTCCTGGTAAGGCTTCGGGGGGGTGTGGCTTAATTGTGAACAAAGTCCAATCACATTGCAGCAGAGAATGTCGCTGGTCCGTCCGCAAGATGATCGTCCACATCATCATCATCATCATCATCTTCTTCATCGTCATTGTTTGCGTTAGGCTCTGTCCGTAAGTCTGTCTGTGCAGTTTTCCATGCCGTCATGTAAACCTTTCAGCGATGTGAATGGACCCACTTCATGTGGCAGGTCAAAACGGAGGTGTCCACATCAAGCAGCGGTTCTGTCCATCTACTCACCCTGTGGTTGCTGCTAACTTGTTTCTAGCTCGTGTGTGTGTGTATGTGCGTGTGTGTGTGTGCGTGTGTGTGTGTGTGTGTGTGCGTGTGTGTGTGTGTGTGTGTGTGTGTGTGTGTGTGCGTGTGTGTGTGTATGTGCGTGTGTGTGTGTGCGTGTGTGTGTGTGTGTGCGTGTGTGTGTGTGCGCGTGTGTGTGTGTGTGTGTGTGCATGTTTGTGGGGTCATGTACGCATGTCTGCGTGTGTTAAGGCACAATGTGTGTTTTTGGTTTTCAGGGCAGGCCGGAAGATATCACCGACAGTCCTGGATGTCCGAGGGGGGCGTGGCCAGCGTGGACGGCCTTGGGACAGTCCGGGGTCAAGACACGCCCGTTCTCCCCCATGCTTCCCGTGATGGACAGACGGGCCTTGTTCCGCATGGCTTCTGAGAAGGTGAGCTGGAAGGGGGAGGGACAGAGGGAGGGGGAGAAACGGAGAACGAGGGAGAGGAGTGGGTGTGGAGTAAGAAAGACTGGCAGTAGTTTTCTGCGGGATCACACAGACACACAAAAAACACGCTTTCTCCAACAGATCTCTCTCTCTCTCTCTCTCTCTCTCTCTCTCTCTCTCTCTCTCTCTCTCTCTCTCTCTCTCTCAACACAGACAGACGTGCAACCACCCACACACACACAGAGCCACTAAACACACGACAAAAGACTGTACACCGTCATGGAGGTCAAACACATACATAAACACACGCCAACTTACACGTCATAAAGGTGCGCCGGAACAATGCCTTCACAAACACTGGGCCCATAAAAAATGTCAAGTAACCAAAAAGGCAGGCAACAAACAACACTCAGGTTTCAAATACGTTTTGGGTAGACATCTGCATTTTCAAGGTTACCATGCCATTTTTGGGAACGGGATTAGCACTGCGGTTGGAGGTGAGGATTTGGAAAGACAAAGGAATGAGGTGAGGAGGGATTCTCCAGATTTATAGAGAGGGTTTCAAAGAAAATTGAGGATCATCACGTCATAGGAAAAGCTGGATGCTTCTAGAAAGCTGTTGGTTTTTATACTGCCAGCTTCCCGATTACAGTAATACATTCAAAATAACATAGCAAAGATAAATACTTTGTAATTTTGCTTGCTTAAATAACTGTTTGATATCCTTCACTTTAACTGTTAAATTGACTGTTAAATTAATGGAATAGAATAAAATGACACCTGAAATTCTACATGCAAATAGTATATAAAATTGATTACTGGAATCGGAATGAATTATTGGTATAGACCTTATGGATAATTTATAAAGATTTTGCAACAGCTAACAAACTATATATGTAAGAATGATTATTATTGAATCTTTAAATGAGGCAATTACATTTTTCTCTATTGTTTGCATTTACATTTTTCCCTGTTCCCTTCAAAGTCTTCACTTGCCATTTCCAGACCCGTAGAAATCTTTATGATTTGGTTGGCACATAAGCTTGACAGTAGAGGCAAAGATATAAGATCAAGGTAGGATTCTCTTTCCTTTTTTTAAATGGTTTGCTGATTGTTGTTATAAATGGAATAGAATGCAGGTGCCTATACAAGCCATATGCATTAGCATTCATTATCATCCCCATCGTCTGCAGCCAAAGACAATGGTACCCAAATCGGCCATTAAAACAACCAAACCCCAGATTTCACTGGAGCTAAATGCAACGCAATCAAAGGACAGATAATAATCAAATGAAATCAAAGGAAAGCAAACCAAACCCCCTCCCCCCACCCCTATGAAACACAAACCAACCCCCCCCCCACCCCACCCATACGAAACACAAACCAAACCAAAAACTGAAGAGATGAGAAGCGTTAGCAAAAAAAAAAAAACATCCACAAAGAAAAACCCTTAGTCCCACGACGATTCACCATGACAACATACAGAGAGCGTTGCCCAGGCGGCTACAACAACGTCGACGACGGTCCATATTCAAAGCTACAAAGCTACAAATACAGTACAACATCATCTCCAAACAATCCCCCATCTACGTAGGAGACCCTAAGTCCTACCCCTATATCTTGACCCCCTCTGAGCCGTACACGTTGTACCCCTCTCTATAAGTGGCTAGGTTCTGGGTGCTGGGAGAGGGGCTGGGGCAGTGAGGGGGGCTTAGGTCCACCTTCATGCGCTTGGCCTCGGCCCGCGACTTGTAGCAGAACTCGACCAGCGCCACCAGCATGGCCAGGCCCAGGCCGCCCACCAGGATGTAGAAGACCCCGGCGACGTTGCTCAGGCTCAGGGCCTGCGACGACTTATCCTGGGGGGTGGGGTTGGGGGGGGGGTGGGGGGGGGGGGGGGGGGGGTCGGGGGGGGGGGGGGGGGTCGGGGTGGAGGACGGGACGAAGGAGGGGGAGAGAGGACACAGGGTTAGAGGGAGAGAGCGGTGGAGAGGGTGAGGCACACAAACATTTAGAAGAGTGTTACACATTACTACTACACTAGATTGTTATTGTGATCAATAATAATATTCTAATATGTCTACATAACTACCTTTACTAAACCTACTAGAACTCTACTACAAGTACTACTGCTAGGGCTATCACTTCGACTTAAACAGCAACATACTATACAAGACATTACAGCCAGCAGTAGTGTAGCTACTACATAAATATCTACATCATGACTAGATGATCGCAGCACCAACTAAACGTATTCACTTTTAAGCGATCTTTCATCAGTTAGATCGTGAGCCAATCACAGGCTGTACTGTTGAATGTTCAGTTACTCTTTGGATCTTAGCTTACGCCTCTCCTCCATAGGCTCCTAGAGAATACTAAAACTCTCCAGTCATTTCAAGATCATCACCACTGCCAAGAAATCTCTCAAGCTCAAGGATATATATGTTCACTCTCTAATCTTTCCTAACAAACTAACACATTCAGCATAAACATCAAATCACTTGAGATAAGAGTTGTGTAAGTGCTGTGAAACAGGCTAAGGTCTTCTTGACTAACCAGATATTTCAAACAGTAAAACATGCCGCTCAATAGGCATCAGACCTGGGCCAACGTACATATTTGAAAGCCTTTCAAATATTTGAAAAGCTCAAAGGAGCCCTTGATATAGCTTGCTGTGCCCTTAAAGGTGTGTATCAGTGTCCCCGGCCGTTCAAGACAAGCCCAACCATCTGCGCCGGATGCTTTTGCAAACCATTTGAAAGTCTTTCAAAAAAAAAAGCGCCGTACGCCGGTGCCCAGCTCTGCTCGCCATCACTTCCAAAAAGACTGTGGCTGAGTGCTGAGGCTAAAGCGTGGCTAATATGGCTAGCTAACGCTAACAAGGCCTGGAGCGTCTGAGGGGGTGTGGTGGCGGCCACAGCGAGAGACTGACCTTACTTCCAGAATCCTTGGGTCCACACTCTCCCTTATCGTACCACCATTTGTTTTTCAGTTTGTCTAAGACTCCTGCTTCACTCAGTTTCAAAACCGCGAGGTTTACCGGGGTTCTTCGCGTGTAAAAATAACATAAATAACATCATGGGTCATGTTATTTTATGTTATTAGCTTGACATTTATATATTTACACAGTACATTCAGTCACAGAGATAAAAAAAACAAACAGTACTTTTTGTTGTTGGTTTTGGGTCTAAGTGACCTAGGACGGGTCCCACTGAGTACATGTGTGTATACTCGTTGAGGCGGGGCTAGGGGGGAGCGAGGGGCTACGCGAGCTACAGACATATGAGTGGGACCCGCCTTTGTCACTTCAGGTAACGCACCCATGCTGCCCCAGCTGGACGTTTACGCAACTCGGAGGCTATTACTGTGAACGCAGGACTATTGGCGTGGCGCTTGCCCACAGGCTCAGACCGGGGAAAGGCAGGGAACGCAATGCGATATCGACCAAATCAACCATACTAAACGCCTTTAATACTTTGGTGTAAACTCGAGGCTCCTTGAAAACCCCTTCTCTAAATTCAATTCGTACTACATGGAATTATTTTCAATGTCATGTTATGGAAACAAAAACTGATAAAAAAAACAACAAATAAACTAGATTACAAAAATGCACGGGCTGTTGAATCACTGCCTGTATTATGAGGTGTCGGAAATTGCCGGAGGCTGTGCAGTTTCCATTTCTTTCTAATCCTCTCTTCTTTTCTCCATTCTTCCCACGTCCTCAAGTCTCGTCTCAGCGGGAGCAGCCACTAGGGGGCTAATATTCCTGCTTTGACAGTAATTGCTCTTCTCTCCCACTTTCTTTCCAAACTCCGGCGCTCTCTCCGCCCTCTCTCGCCGCGGACGAGAGCACAGGAGGGCTGCCATCTTTTGTAATTTTTTTAACGACTCGTGGGTCTTACGCCATATATAAATTTTTTTTCCTGCTCTGTGATTGGCCGGGGCAGATGCGTGCATTACTCCCGGGCCGCGCCAGCCAGCCAGCGAAGCGGCGTTGGGAGCCACCAATCAGGGCTAACCTTGGAGTCCCCTCCCCCGCTGCCACACTCGCCCTTGTCGTACCACCACTTATTTTTCAATTTGTCCAACAGGCCCTGCTCGTTGAGCTTTAACACGGCCAGGTTGACCGCGTTTCTTTAGGGAGGAGGGACAGAACATAATTGGTCAGAGCAGAGGAGGGACGCACTGGACAGCCAATAATAGCAGGTTATGAGGGGGGTTGGGGGGGAGGGGGGGGGGGCGGGGTCAGAGGAGGTATGAGGGGAGATGATAGGGCGGGGTTAGTGGATGGGTGGGGGTTTGGTGGTTGGATGCTGTGATTGGTGTAGGAGGATGCACCCTGGACAAATCTCTCTCTCTCTCTCTCTCTCTCTCTCTCTCTCTCTCTCTCTCTATGTCCTTATCTCGGTTGGCCATTCAGCCCCTTAATGGCTGGCGGTTGTGCATGGCCTGCACACAGTTCACGGTTTAACAGCTAGGTTTATTGTTGAGCCAAATGGGCTAGTAAAGACTTTAATGGGATTTTTAAACAACTGAACCAAACTAACTCAACGGAGCTGAACGGTCCCGCTTTTCCCCGTGGAGATACATCGGTAACGAAAATAACAGGGCACGGAAATACTGGGGCATGCCGCCAAGCGTGTCACAGGGATGCAGTGTGAAGAAGGGCTGTGTAGCCTACAACCGGTCCTGGGCCCAGTCAGTGTGGTGCTGCTGGTGCTGGGCCCAGCCCCCCTGTCTGTGTGGTGCTGCTGGTGCTGGGCCCAGCCCCCCTGTCTGTGTGGTGCTGCTGGTGCTGGGCCCAGCCCCCCTGTCTGTGTGGTGCTGCTGGTGCTGGGCCCAGCCCCCCTGTCTGTGTGGTGCTGCTGGTGCTGGGCCCAGCCCCCCAGTCTGTGTGGTGCTGCTGGTGCTGGGCCCAGCCCCCCTGTCTGTGTGGTGCTGCTGGTGCTGGGCCCAGCCCCCCTGTCTGTGTGGTGCTGCTGGTGCTGGGCCCAGCCCCCCTGTCTGTGTGGTGCTGCTGGTGCTGGGCCCAGCCCCCCTGCCCCTCTTTTCTGCTACTGGTCCTGCAGCTGGACCCCCGCAGACCCAAAGCTCACACCCCTGAAGGGAGTATGACCTCCAAACACGGGCCAGGGACACAGAGGGCTAAAATAACACATCTTCATGCTGTGTGTGTGTTGGTGAGTGTGTGTTGGTGAGTGTGTGTGTGTGTGTGTGTGTGCGTGTGTGCAAGCTCTTGGCGTTCAGCAGAGAGAGAGAGAGAGAGAGAGAGAGAGAGAGTGTATGAGTGTTTTGCTGAAGCATTAAAATAAGCTTTTTTTTTAAATAAACCTCCTCTTTGGTAATGTCCTTCTCTGGCTCTCTCTTTGTTCCACCTCAAAGCCACACGTCTCCCCTGCTCACGACGGACGCTTAACGCTAAGCTCCACTCCTGACCACCACACACCAGCACCATTTCAGTTCTATCTCAGGGACAGGAAGACGGCCTCAGAAATAGCTGCTCCCCTCAAATGGCTCCAACAGCTGCCCCTCTGCTTTCTCTCGCCCTTCAATTCGGCTTCTCTCCCTCTCCCTCTATCTCTCTCTCTCTCTCTCTCTCTCTCTCTCTCTCTCTCTCTCTCTCTCTCTCTCTCTCTCTCTCTCACTCTCCCCCTGTGCTCAGGTTACCTCTCTTACTCTCTCTCTCTCTCTCTCTCTCTCTCTCTCTCTCCCTCTCTCCTCTCCCTCTCTCTTCTCTCTCTCTCTCTCTTTCTCTCTCTCTCTCTCTCTCTCTCTCTCTCTCTCTCTCTCTCTCTCTCTCTCTATCTCCCCCTCTCTCTCTCTCTCTCTCTCTGTCTCTCTCTCTCTCTATCTCCCCCTCTCTTGTACTCTCTCTCTCTCTTTGTCTCTCTCTCTCTCTCTCTCTCTCTATCTCCCCTCTCTTGTACTCTCTCTCTCTTTGTCTCTCTCTCTCTCTCTTTGTCTCTCTATCTCCCCCTCTCTTGTACTCTCTCTCTCTCTCTCTCTCTCTTTGTCTCTCTCTCTCTTTCTATCTCCCCCTCTTTGTACTCTCTATCTCTAAGTTTCTCTCACTGTCTGTCACTCCCTCTCCCTCCCTCTCTATGTCTCTCTCTCCATTCCCTCCCTTTCTCTCTCTGTCTCTGGCTGTGTGAGACGCTGTAATCAGATTATTCTCCTACAAACAAAAGGCTGACTTGGCTTTCTTTCCTCTCGCCTGTGACTTCACGAGCAGTATCTATCTACACTATATCATATGTTGATGTGTGTGTGTGTGTGTGTGTGTGTGTACGTGTGTGAGGTGTTACTAAAAATGCACGAACATGATATAGGTGTGTGTGTGTGTGTGTGTGTGTGTGTGTGTGTGTGTGTGTGTGTGTGTGTGAAAGCAGAGCCCTCCCTGATGGAAGTCCTCAGACTACTTGACGGACGGTCCATGTAGAGGCCGCTATAGGACCGCGGTCTAAGGCCGGGCTTGATCTCTCAGCCTGACAGCGCAGTAAAGCCAGTTCAGTTCAGCCTTTAGGCTGGCCGGAGGGGAGGTCTGGGAGAGAGGGAGAGTTGTGTCCAGGGGGGCCGGCTGCAGGCCATGAGGAGAACCAGTTTCATAGATGATAAATAACAATATCATAAATTACAATACTATAATAATAATAATATATTAATAATAATAAACATACTGGTATTCATTTTAACGTCCATCTTTGTCATTATCTTGTTTTGTGGTCGCACCGTGGAGAGGGGTGGCCTGGTCCGGAGCGCATGTTTCCAGGTTCGTGCACGGCGGCCCCGCCCCCCCCTTCTGCTAGGTTTCCCCGGTGATAAGGAGGAACCACAGGCAGCGGCCGATAGTTCCCAGACACCATCGCTCGCTGTTTGTCCTTCCTCCCACCAAAACGGACAACCTCCGTCTATCAATCGGAACCCTCGTCAAGTAACAGGGGTTTCTGGGGGATGCATTTGTGGGGTGCACAGCGGGAAGTTATAGGTAAAGTTATGGGGTGTGTCTAGGGTTTTGGTGCCGTGGAAACGGCAGAAATGCGCTTTTGGCAGAAGGGTACAAAAACAAGAGTGAAAGAGATGAAGAGAGAAGAGAGTGAACTCTCCAACTTTGGGACGCGCGCATTCCTTTTCTCTCTTCATCTCTTTCTCTTCCTCCTGTTGACACTATGACACTCTGCCATCAATCATCAATTTGTAACTTGAGTTGGATCCAACCGTTCAGGGTCTAATTATTTCTCGTCAAATTGGATAACTTTGCCTTGATCTGATTAGGTGATCTGGAAAGATGTAGTTCATGTTTAGATTTCCTAATCCCCCCATTGGTCGTGCCCCCTACTTCCTACTTCCAGCTTCCTACTTCCTCTCCTTTACCTACGAATTCCCCCCATCTGGATGTCATAGCAACGCCTGGAGAATGCCGCCCCTCCACGCGGCTCAGCCACCAGTCACCTCGTTCTGAATCAAACTTCAAGCATTAAACAGCTAGAATCATCATCATCATCATCTTCATCATCATCATCATCATCACTGCTATCTTTAGACATGGGGAGGGGGGAGGGGAGCGAGACAGACAACACGACAGAGTTACCTGCTTGACGGCCCTGGGAAGAGAGAGAGAGAGAGAGAGAGAGTAACAGTGGACAGACAGACGGACGGACGGACGGGGGCGGTGGGGGTATGCGGTGAGGGACGGACGGACGGACGGACAAGCGACAGCGCACAGCGATGGAGCGGACGGCCTGCACCTCAACACAGGGAGATGGAGGAAAGGACGGACAGACAGACAGAGGGAGACAGACCGGGGTGAAGGAGAGAGGAAGAAAAAAGGCAGAGAGAGAGGGATGCCAAGAAAGAAACAGAGAGAGAGAGAGAGAGAGAGAAAGAGAAAGGTGCCAAGAAAGAAACAGAGAGAGAGAGAGAGAGAGAGAGAGAGAGAGAGAGAGAGAGAGAGAGAGACAAGAAAGAGAGAGAGAGAGAGAGAGAGAAAGACAGAGAGAGAGAGAGAGAGAGAGAAAGAGAGTGAGAGGGAGAAGACACAGAGACAGAGATGGCAGGGGAGCGACAGACACAGGCCTGAGTGACCACACGCTAAACACACGTACACATCTCCACACAGAGAGAGAGAGAGAGAGAGAGAGAGAGAGAGAGAGAGAGAGAGAGAGAGAAAAGCCACAGCAGGGGGGGTGGAACACCATAACAACAGCCCAGGAAGGAGGACCCCCTCGGGGAAGGAGGACCTCTCCCCCCCTCCACCGGAGCCGTCGTTACGCTACTCCACCCACCTTAACTGGGAGCCTTTGGGCGTGGCGATGCCGTAGCCCTTGGAGTCCAGGTTGCCGCCCACTTTCATGGTGTCGCAGGGCTTGCGCTGCTCCGTGTACTCGTTCATGGTGGACTCCAGCAGGAAGGCGTACTTGCCCTTGGACTTGCGGACGCGCGCCACCCCCTCCGACGTGCGCTTGGTGAAGACGGTGGGCTCGGCCGACTTCATGTAGGACCACATCTTCTCGTACACCGCGATCTTTGACCTCTGGGTGGGTGGGGGGGGGGGGGGGGGGGGGGGGAGGGGCGACGGGGAGGGTTAGCGGGCTCTCACGGGGTGTTGCCTGGGCAGAGTATTCACAGCGGGCGGGTTAGGGCCGGCAGGCTACGTGGGTACGCATCAGCAGCACCAGGTCTTAGCGCTGAGCTGTGGGGGTGAACTTGTGTTTTTGTCGTTGACGTGCGGCTGAGGTGTGTGCCGTGTCACCTCAGACCTGCATGCCCTTGAAGCCAGCGTGATATTGTGTGGCGCTCTGGGGCTGCTGTAGCCGGGGAGGGGGGGGGGGGCTGCCGTGAAATCCGTCTGTGGTAAACGGCTGCTGTTAAGAGTGTTTTCCTCAGTCATGCTTGACCTTGGGGGGCGGTAGAATGTGTGTGTGTGTTTGTGTGTGTGTGTGTGTGTGTGTGCGCGCGAGTGTGGGATAGAGACGTTCACCGGGGGAATAAAGATGGAGTGTGAGGGAGGGAGCCGCTGACATCCACCGTAGCCCTCTTGTTATTGCCTCCATCTTCCTCTCCTCTCCTGGTGATGAAGGGGTAGTCTGTCTGTCTGCCGGGTCCACACTGAGCCATACCCTTAGCCAGTGAACCTGTGCCTGGGGAGGTGTGTGTGTGTGTGTGTGTGTGTGTGTGTGTGTGTGTGTGTGTGCGTTGGCGGGAATCGTCGGGGCATGACGGACACCTATCCCATAATAATGTCAGTCACGTTCATCCCGGCCAGCCGACCACTCCTCTTCCTCCCTCCCTCCCTCCCTTCCTCCCTCCCTCCCTCCTTTCGACTCCCATAATTCTATCTGGCAGACCAGGACGGTGTTGTTGAGTAAAAGTCTGTCTGTCCTTCTAAGATCCTCTAACATTCAGAGGGAGACAGAGAGAATAAACCAGCTGCTGGAATTCACCTTCAGGCTGTGGCATTCTTTACACACACACACGCACACACTCACACACACACACAGACACAATAAAGCAAAACAAACATGCACAACAATGTGTACTTGGTACGTAGACACACACACACGCACACACACACAACCACGAACAGAAGACACGTCGATAATTAACGAGGTAGATCCCCTCTCAGCTGTGAGAGAGTCAAATTGCTTTTTCACCCTCCGCAGACTCCAGCCTGCTCGTTATGGCGATGAAGGGAGAGCCAATCACGGACGGACAAAACTGTCGGCTACGGTCCCGCACACACACACACACACACACACACACACACACACACACACACACACACACACACACACACACACACACACACACACACACAGCCTGCACACACACACACAAACACACACACACACACATACACACCCACCCTGCACACACACACACACACACACATACACACCCACCCTGCACACACACACACACACACACACACACTTCTTAAAGTGAGAGGTGCGTGTGTGTGCGCTCAGGGCTGTGCATGTCTCCGTTGATTCTACAGTGTGAGCCCCGCCCCCCCCCCCATCCCAGTCCTGCACTGACCCCGGGGTGGATGTTAGGGGGCTCTGTGGTCACTCAGACTACGTAATGCACCACGTGGACGCTCGTCATAGGGGACGTCAGAGAGTCAGCCTGTGGAGCTCACTCACCATCTCCTGCATGTCAAAGTCCTGACCAAAGCTTCAGATAACATACAGCATGTCCCTCTCTGGAGATTCCCTCTGCTTGCTGCTAGCTGCCCCCCCCTCGCGTCCGAAATCCCCGAACCCAAAACAAATCGGCCGCGGCGGGACCGTTGCCGTGGCGCCCGCCTCACCCGGAAGAACTCCTTGGTGGAGCCGGAGTCCAGGGTGCCGTAGGCGATCTCCGTCTGCTTGGCCAGGTCCTCGGCGCTCTCGATGGGCGACACCATCCGCTCCACGGTGAGGAAGGCCGCCAGGTTGGCCGTGTAGGAGGAGATGATGATGAGGGTGAAGAACCACCACACGCCCCCTACGATGCGCCCCGACAGAGACCTGGAGGCAGGGGGACACATACAGGTCAAAGGTTAGGGTTAGGGACTTGGAGGGGTTTGGGGAGATGATGGCGAGGGCACCAGACGCCTTCGAGGATGGGCTGCTGGAGAGTTGAGTGACGGACCTAGTTGGCGTTAAAAATAGCAGGAGAGAAAGTCAGCCTAGAAAAGAATGGAATAGAATAGAATAGAAATGATTGACATCCCGAATATGAATAATTCTTTTCAGCTTTACCCAAGACAAAAGCTCTATTGAAGCTGAGACTCTGAGGGTCACGGATTTGATTTGAATGGATTTGAAGCGAGTGGGACATCAAAAACAAACACCAGGGATGATTGGGAGAACCGTCGGGGAACGAGGAGGAGGAGGAGGGGAGCGAGGAGACCGGGAGGAAGGGGAATGGCGGGGCCTGAAGCATTTCGTGTTGTTTCGTCGACGTATTTGTTCTTTTGTCCGTTGTCAGAGAAGAAAAGCTTAATTACTCCGCCTTTCCAAGCACCGACACCGACAACACAACGAAACAACACAACGACCCCCCCGC
>JAPMUY010001235.1:67500-75000 GCA_026901105.3 Galaxias olidus
TAAGAGTTATTACCATATCAACATTCATGAGCAATTACAAATTACATACAAATTACATAGAGAGAAACTATTACGCCATTTGAGTTGCAGTGGGCCTTTTCAGTACATTATACCCAGTTCAAAATCCTCTGAATAGGATTATCTAAGAACAATAATATTCTAAACAAACACAATATTATCTTTTTTTTTGCATGGATAAACAGCAAACAGCAAAATAATGAAATGTCCACATCAATAAACTTAACAACAAGCCATCCATTGATGCGATCGTTAGTGCATAAGCCCCAGGCAGCAGCGGATACGTACTACAAACGAACACGCAGTGCCCCCAGAAATTAGTCATATCTGCAGAGATTTCACAAAGCACATAAATCAAGAAGTGCGACGTAAAAGCAACGTTTTAGAACCGATACATTTTGATATCAGCATCTTAAGGCGCAGGATTGTTACATTTCTTTCATTGTCACAATAAAAAAAAAAAAAAAGGAAAAACACACATTTCTTCCCCGAACCTCATTATCGTCTTAACATTAGCTCAATCCCCTCCGGGCTTTCAACCCATTGACTCAACGTGAATCATTGTGTTAATGACCACGCTAACAAAGCCCTCATATTCTCCCCAACAGCAACGCCACAGCCTGCTACGCCGGCTTCAAAAAAACCCTACTCCTTAAAGAGACAGGCCTCTTTTTGGAGGACAGAGGGACACAGAGCTGGGTTCTGGGACGGCGTGCTCCTCGGTCGAAAAAACATCCGCCCGGACTTCGTTTCCCATAATCCCCTGCGCTCACGCCCCCTCATCCTACCAGAGGACGGAGACACTGGAGTCGCTGGTCCGTGTGGTTTATTTTGTGGTGTGAAGCTGCTAAATTGTTATTTGCACAGGGATCTTCCAAGGCTCTGAGTAAATCCAGACCCACGTTGCTCTCCTAGCTTTGTGGGGGCCAGCTGTTATTAGTGCAGGCGATGGAACAATGGCGGAGGCTCAGATCCTCTAAGCGCTTTCGGGGTCACGGCGCCAGGGGAGGGGAGCGTGTTTTGTTTCTGCGCCCGCGCGCCTCTTAACTTTAAAGTGAAGGAATCTGCCCCCTGGACTCGGGGAGTGTTTAATACACGGCACAGGCCTAATACAGGTTAGCTCCCCTGGCGGAACACACACACACACACACACACACACACACACACACACACACACACACGCTCTCGCGCTGCAGCAAAATTCCGAGCGTGCAAACGCTTGCCCGTAAACGCGCGCACAGTCACACACACACACACACACACACACACACACACACACACACACACACACACACACACACACACACACACCGGCAGCAGCTCCACCGACAGAGACAACGCTCTCCTTTTCAAACCCCTTCAGGGTCTGTTATCAGCATGTCCCAGACTCCTTTGTCGCAGTGTGCCTGTGGCGGTGCTGTTGCACAGCGGCAGAGTGTTCGAGCAGTGTGTGTGTGTGTGTGTGTGTGTGTGTGTGTGTGTGTATGTGTATGTGTGTGTGTGTGTGTGTGTGTGTGTGTGTGTGTGTGTGTGTGTGTGTGTGTGTGTGTGTTTGTGTGTTTTCTCGTGCACCTTCGTCATGGTGATCGGGTCCTACCAGGCCTTCCGAGGCGTCTCCCACCCTTAACGCTGTCCCGTCCATGTCACGCCAGACACAACGAGTGGAAGAAGGGAAGAAAGGAAGAATTACAAAAAGAGAGGGAAAAACCTCCCAAAAAAGAACGAACGGAAGGGGAGGCAGACAGGAAAGGGGTTGAGAGGCGAAAAGAGGGAGGAATGGCGGAGAGAAAGAGAGAGGAAAGAGGGGAGTTTAGACGGCGGGCGCCAAGGCAGAGCTTTCCTAAACGCTGGCCAGAGCCACAACACGTCCGCCAGAGCCACAACACGCCTGCCAGAACCGGTCCACCCGTCCACCCGTCTGCCGGCCTGCCAGAGCCACAACACGCCTGCCACCCACATACCACACCAGCCTGCCAGAGCCACAACACGCCTGTCAGAGCCACAACATGCCTGCCAGAGCCACAACACGCCTGCCAGAGCTACAACACGCCTGTCAGAGCCACAACACGCCTGCCAGAGCCACATCACGCCAGCCAGAGCCACAACACGCCTGTCAGAGCCACAACACGCCTGCTACCCGCCACAACACGCCTGCCAGAGCCACATCACGCCAGCCAGAGCTACAACACGCCTGTCAGAGCTACAACGCGCCTGTCAGAGCCACAACACGCCTGCCAGAGCTACAACACGCCTGCCACCCGTCGAGCATCACGTCAACACACCTGCCAGAGCCACAACACACCTGCCAGAGACACAACACGCCTGCCACCCGCCGACCACATCAGCCTGCCAGAGCCTCAACACACCTGCCAGAGCCACAACACACCTGCCAGAGACACAACACGCCTGTGCCAGAGCCACAACACACCTGCCAGAGAGCCTGCCACCCGCCACAACACGCCTGTCAGAGCCACAACACGCCTGCCAGAGCCACAACACGCCTGCCAGAGCTACAACACGCCTGCCAGAGCCACAACACGCCTGCCAGAGCCTCAACACGCCTGCCAGGCAATGAGTAATCCGTCACTCACAACTATTACAAGCAATATGTGGGAATGGCCGAATGTGTTAGGAAAAAAAGAAGGGAAAATGAAACCCTTACAGGGGGTTTGAGTCAACGTAAGTCCATGAGGTCTGTTTAATATGCTATACTAAAGGAACAAGCCAACGAGCCCTATTGCCAAACAGAACGTGTCCTTGTTTGTGTGTGTGTGTTTGTTGTTCGTACCTGGGTTCACGCACGTGTGGTTAAGTTCAAAAGCAGACACACACACACTCTCACATTCACTCACAGCCCCCCCCCCCCCCCCTTCCAACTCTCTTGTGAATGCATACTTCCACACACGATAGCTAGTGCTAATGGAATCGACGCCCCTGAGATTAATCACTGTCAATAGCTGTTTATTTGAGTATGCAGTGTGTGTATAGGTGTGTGTGTGCATGCATCAGTGTGTGTGCATGCATCAGTGTGTGTGTTTCAAGACGAAGGACTTGTGTCTGCATGAGTGGATGATCCCCTCGGCTCTATCATCTGTGTCACTCTGTGCGAGAGCGACTGTGTGTGTGTGTGTGTGTGTGTGTGCGTGCGTGTGTGTGCGCGTGTGCGTGCGTGTGTGTGTGTGTGCCTTTCTGCACGACTGGCCTCTGTCTGAGCAGCGCTGGCGGCGCCGACTCACATCCACATGAAAGAAAACGAACAAACAAAGTGAAGGAAAAGTAAAGAGAGGGGGGGGGAGAGGGGGTGTGGGGGGGAGAGAGAGGGCTCAGGGAGTCTGAACATTGGGTTTACGACACTTCTAAAGTCCTTTACCATCATCAGAACCCCTCGGAGGGAGGGGTGGGGGGGGGGGGGGGGTAGACCAATGATCACCCGCGGCAACATTACGTGTCTACGCATTATTCCACCGAATTAATGAAGTCAACATTATGAATAATATAGACATTAAGCCAAATGAAGTCAGAGAACAATGGCTTTGCAGAGCGGCGGAGTTCCTCAGCTCGAAGCTTACGAGTTAAGTTTGGCAACGTCCAAGGACTACCTCACTTCAAACCGGGAAGGGGAGGCGTCCGGACGGCGTTCCCGACACGGAGCCAAACGCCTCGGCGACCTCCTTCCATTCAGCCCTGTCTTCCTCTTTCCAGGGGCTGGCACATCCACACGGACTTCCCAAAAAAAGAATCCCCACTCTTTTGTTCTTCCTCCGAGCTTGTCTCGGGGGGGCGCGGCTCACAGAGGAAAAACTCAGTCAGGATGGGAATCCTTACGGAACAATGGATTTCCTCACTCACATGACGGCGGAATGGTGGACTACGTACAGTACATTACAACATTCCTTCTTCAACAGCCAAAGCATTAACAGTGAAGGGGGAGTGGGGGGGGGGAGGGAGGGAGGGGGGGTGGTTTAAATCCTCTGTCTGTCTCCTGGTCAGTTTTCATTTCCCTGTGGATTTGTCTGACGTTCCCACAAGCACAGAGTCATTTTTGTGAGCCCTCCCGTCTTCGGCCCGGCCGTAGAGAGGCGCGTGCGCGTGCGCGTGCCTCCTCAGTGCAGCCGCAGCAGGGACCTCTTCATCAGTGGCTGCAAAGAGGAGGAAGCTGGCTGAGGTGACGTTAGCCATGGCCCACCGACATGCTCAGAGACCAGCCACATAGAGAACGACAGAGAGAGAGACAGAGAGACACACACACACACACAGACATACAGAGAGAGAGAGAGAGTGAGAGAGAGAGAGGGAGGACAGAGGGACACATAGAGGGAGGCAAAAGGCAAGAGGCACACGCCCCAGAATGAACAGGACACACATGCTAAGGGACATTGTTTTACATTTGGCACGTGTGGGAAAACAACACAACGATAGCCACTGGACACACGCGTCTGCAACAATGTCGGCCTACTTCCCCTCATAACCAACGCGTCTCTCCCCTTTCGCCTGCTGCATTCCTCTCTTTCCTCTGTTTGGTCTCTCGCTTCTCTAAGTGTGTGTACCACGCCTGACCCCTAGGGGCAGTGGGGGGGCTTTCGAAAGTCCAAAACGTGCTCGCTCTCCGGCATCGAGCTGCACGGTGACTCATTACGCTCGGACCGCGGTGAGGATGTTCACTCGGTTCACTCTGCGCTCACCCTCCGGTTTTACCGAGACGTACTTTGAGACCCTTCAAAGACACTAGAGCCCCCCCCCCCCCCTAGAGGTGAGGAGGGAGACTCAAACGCTCGAGGCTGAATTAGTGGCATCGCGGCTGGGAAGGGGGGGGGGTCTCTTTCTGAGATCGGCCCCCTGGGAAGCGGTGAGAGTGTGAGGGGTTACATTACCATAATGGTGGTCACCACCACCGTGCGGTTCTCCATGGAGGAGCTGTCGTTGGAGGCCAACACCTCGTTCTGGACCAGCACCAGCTTGTCGATGTCGTTCCAGTAGCCAATCTGACCGGAGAGACAGAAAAGAAGAGAAAAAAAGAAGAAAAGTAAAAAAAACAGAGGAGAAACAGATGAAGCGGGCGATGGAAACAAACGTGAAAGCTTTCGGAAGTGAAGTGAATTTCCCAGCGGAGCGGTAGAAAAGGTCGTTCCGACGCGCCCGCGGACCGGGATCCGATCCTCCCGCGGGTGACGCGAGGGGACCGCCGGAGAGGCTGGGAGGGTTCCCGTGCCGTTGGGTGAGATTGAGAAGTCAATTTCACCCGAACGGCAGCGAGTTTCTCACCGAAACGCGCGTCTCTCCACAGGCCGGCAAAACGGGAATGTTACTGTCGGACAACCACGAGCCCCCGGACAGTGGAACGTTTGTGTGTGTGTGTGTGTGTGTGTGTGTGTGTGTGTGTGTGTGTGTGTGTGTGTGTGTGTGTGTGTGTGTGTGTGTGTGTGTGTGTGTGTGTGTGTGTGTGTGTGAGTGTGTGTGTGTGTGTGTGTGTGTGTGTGTGTGCTGGTACCTTGCGGGGGCCGTTGCTCTTCAGCTCAAACACGTCCATGGTGTAGTTGACTCGTCTGCCGTAGTGGTCAAACTGGATGTTACCTGTCAGGCCCTGGATACGCACCTGGACACACACAGCAGGGAGGGGGGGGTGTGTGTGTGTGTGTGTGTGTGTGTGTGTGGGAGAACGAGAGGAAGAGTGTCGAGGATAGAAAGAAAGAAAGAGAAATGAAGACAATAAAAGCGAATGTGATGTGTGTCTCTGTGTGTGTGTGTGTGTGTGTGTGTGTGTGTTACCATGTGTGTGTGTGTGTGTGTATGTGTGTGCTACGTGTGTGTGTGTGTGCGTTACGTGTGTGTGTGTTACGTGTGTGTTACGTGTGTGTGTGTGTGTGTGTGTGTGTGTGTGTGTGTGTGTGTGTATCTAACCTGCTTGAGCGTGCGTTCCATGTCTATGCCTTGGTTCCAAGGGGCCGCCGGGTTGGCAAGGCAATCGCCAGCGTTGCCGCGGCGAGAGATGTCGATCTTCTGGCGGCGAAGGTTCCGGAAGGCCTCGGCCATCACCAGGACGCCGTCGTACGTCAGCGCGGACGTGTACTGAAGAAGACGAGCAGAGGAGACGAAGACACCATCAGAGAAGCGCTCCTCGTTCCCACACAGAACGGACGTGTCACTGTCACCAATGTCATCTCCTTATTACGGATCTCAACTGTATTTGACCGTGATGCTCAACTTCCCATTCATGGAGTATATTACTATCTCTATATAGTACTGTTGCTGTCTGTCACAGCCCTGCCTGGTTTCAAACTCCGGAGTTAATCTGAGGAGGGCGATGTCGTCGGACCAAAGTGAGTTTGCTGGAATTATTTGTTGGTATCATACGTTTCCAGTGAGGTGTCTTCATTTTTCACGTCTATGATCTTGAACCGTAAACACTATTAGCTCCCGCAAAGTGTGGCCTGGTCTGGAGCAAGGGTACAACGGAGTAATGAGGACAATATACTCAACGTTTCTCCTCTAAAACACATACACTGACAATAATTGGCCAAAGTATACTACTGGGCTGGCTGGAATTATTTGCAAGTTTTGTTTCCATTGTGCCAGAGTGCCATCGCTGTTAAACGCATTTCATCTTAGGATGTTCGCTCCAAACAAGTCTGGCCATTTTGCTGTTACCAAGCAACATCTAACGGTGCCGAGAGAGGCCTCCTGATAACAACGCTGTTCAAAAAGATTTCTATGAATAAATTTTGTGGAAAAAGGCGTTTGGGTTATGTTGCCGGGAGCCGGTCGTCTACATAACCCATTATCATAACTCCATTATTTCAATAACTGGGTTATTCTGCACTATCCCCTAAATGTATAATGATTATGACACTTATGTTCTAGGTCCTTCTCCTGGCCTGAGGAATCATTAGGAAATCAAATCAGGGGTTATGGAAATGAGAGAAGCAGGCAAGAGACGTTTTGGCAAAAGACAATGTTGAATTTCCACACAAGTACGGGATCTTCTGACAGCTTGATTATAGCGGTGAGACTGCGCTCAGCGGACACACACACACACGCACACACACACACACACACACACACACACACACACACACACACACACACACACACACACACACACACACACACACACACACACACACACACACACACACACACACACACACCACACAAATGCCCAAACGTGTCATTATCTTGAAAACAGAAGTCGTTGACGATGTATTCTCTTTCTCTCTCACATACATGCAGACAGACCTACACACACACACACACACACACACACACACACACACACACACACACACACACACACACACACACACACACACACACACACACACACACACACAGTCAGAGGCTGGCAGAGGCAGTCAAATAAACCACGGGGGGTCTTCACATCAGCGGCGTAACATCAAAGGGAGGAGGGGTGGCTGGGGAAGGGGGGGGGGGGTGCCGCCGATCCTCTCCTGGGCTCCTCCGGCGCTCGTCTGTCTCTCTCTCTGA
>JAPMUY010001235.1:80000-85000 GCA_026901105.3 Galaxias olidus
CACGCACGTCTGGAGAACACCTGTCAGAGTGACGGGCATGCCCTCGGCAAGCAGGTTCAAAGCCAGGAGGAGGACAGGGAAAGTAATGGGACTGGACAAGCAGAAGCCCGAGTGTGTGTGTGTGTGTGTGTGTGTGTGTGTGTGTGTGTGTGTGTGTCACACCTGTTCCAGGATGCACTGCAGCCTCTCGGGCTCCAGGTCCAGGACGTACTTCCTCTCCTGGCGCCGGTCCAGGTCCTCCAGGAGACGACGGTAGGCCGCCTCGTTGAAGCTCTCCACACAGATCGCACTCACCTGCACCGACACACACACACACACACACACACACACACACACACACACACACACACACACACACACACACCGCCGACAAACACCCCACCAGCACCACCAACAGAAATGACAGAGTATCCAAGCAAGTTTGTTTTCTCTATATACAAGAAAAAGAGTGTTCGTGTGTGGTAGTTTTTGGCTTTCTCATCCTGTGTGTGTGCGTGTGTCTGTGTGTGTGTGTGTGTGCGTGCACTGACCTGCCAGCCGTTTTGGCCTGCTCTCTCCATGATGGCCTGCAGGATTGCGTAACCTTGGCAACGAAAGATAAGAAGAAGGGAAGAAAAAAAAAAAGCCAGCGCGGCATCAATGGCCGTCTGACGGGAAACAACAGGTCATCAAACAGCGACCTTGGAAACCCACCACAAAAGCTACCATGGCAACGACGAAGGGGGCTCCTGAAAACGGCCACCTCACCTCGGGTGCGTTTCCATGGCGTCACGACGTCCGCCTGACTTAGCGGGCAGGACTTTGCTTCGGTCTGGCGGGCGCGCACGCGTTTTCCCCGCCGTCGCAGAACGCAGAGGTTCAGCCGCCTGTTCTGTCAGCTAGACGAATGGCTTCGAGCGAGAACCGCGTGTGTTTCTTAGAACGCGTGTCCTGAACCTCATCTAACATGTCCGACCTCTTCTTTTCGTTTATTTCACTCGACTACAGTCGAATTACAGATAATTATAATGTGCATCAACCTCACCCTCATCGGTTTAATCATCGACACCTCCCCGTACCCTATCGCTGGTGCTGTCGTCATAGTAACTGTCCTCTTCCTCGTCCCGATTCTAATCACGGTTAACCTCGTCATTGTCGTCTTCATCCTCCTAATCAACATCCTGTACATCATCATCGCTGTCATCCTCGTTAGAATCCCCCCCCGCTCTACACACTGCCACAGTAGGTGTACCCCCACACGTGGAGTGGAGCAGGAGCACCCCCACAATCACACCGCCTGTCTGTGCTGGGATCAATGTCTACCAGTGTCAGTCCTTGGGTCCCAGGGTTAGGGGTAGGGTTAGGGTTAGGGTTAGGGTTCACTCTGTTTCCGCTGCGTGCGACTTTCCCTCAGTGGAGCTCCGAAGCCATCGTCACGGTCCAAACTATTCACCGGAATCCCGCTCTGACCTGATCAAAGCTGTTTTGTCATGACAACACCGTTGTTGGTTTCCCGTGGCACATCCTGAGCGCGTTCGTCTCCGTTGCCACGGGCTAGCGCTCCGGGACGCTGACGTGCGTTTTTTTAAGTTGCCTATGCGTTACGGCCGACCCCAAAAGGTCACTTATGGGTCTGTCACGTTTCATAAACACTCCTCTCTCTGAGGGAACGAGCCGCGTCGTCCTTTTATTTTGAGGTGCACATTCAGTTTTCCGGCAACGTTTCCTGTGATGCTATCACTGCTTATTGCTCGCTTAAATCACGGGAACCCATCTCTCCTTCAGAGGGAAAGCCATTTGCTGCTCCAGTTAAAACACAAACAAATCAGGACCCTCCCTGAACACATTTCGTGAATCTCTCTCTCTCTGTGTCTCTCTCTCTCTCTCTAGCTCTCTCTCTGTAACTCTCTTTCTCTCTCTCTCGCTCTCTCTCTCTCTCTCTCTCTCTCTCTCTCTCTCTCTCTCTCACTCGCTGTGTGTGTGTGTGTGTCCTTTTATCTTTTATCTGGCTGCATGAAGTGTGTGTGCGTGGGTGTGTGGCCGACTACCTCTCTGAAGGCTGTCTGCTCTCTCTGCTTCCTTTCGATCCGCGTCTCCCCCTCCATCCGCTTCCCTCTCCATCTCTCCTCCACTCGCTGTTCTCCACCTTTCGAATACGTGTCTGTCGCTATTTGTCTGCACGCTGTCGTGCGTGCGTGTGTGTGAGCTCGTCGGAATGTGCGCCTCCCTGTTTGTCTGCGTGTGTGTTCGTTTTTGCCAGTGTGTGTGTGTGCGTGTGTTCCAGGCACGCCAGGCTGTCTGCAGAGCATAAAACAGATCACACTCTTACCACACATTTTCCACCACATTACCGCCGGCAGGGCCTGATGGGAAATGGTAATGAAAGGCACAGCCTTGGCCAATCACGGGTGAGTGAAGCAAAAACCTCACCCCCCCTTCCCCCCCTCCCATTTGCTCCCCCATGCCGCCTCCCTAGGGGGTCGACCCAGCCAGGCCAGGACACAGAATGCAGCAGAGGAGAGGAGCGGGCACTGCACCCTCACACACACACACACACACACACACACACACACACACACACACACACACACAAACACACACACAGGGCACTGCACCCTAAACACAACACACACACACACACACACACACACACACACACACACACAAAGATACAACTGAGAATACAGGGCGACGGCTGGCAAAGGGTTTGGAGCAGAGCGATCCCATGGCGATGGTGGGGAGCTGAGGTTATCAGCTGGGTCTGCTCTGCTGACACACACACACACACACACACACACACACACGTGCACGTTGGGGTCAGCCACTATCAAGCCCCTTTAACCCGGGTTAGTGATGCGCCAGTAACTATAACCCGGGTTAAACGGCAGACCCAAAAGTCACGCCTCCCTTCCTGCCCCCCAAACACACACAGAGCCACGGCCTCTCAGCTGACCCCCAGTCAGTGTGAGGCTGCCCCGCCCGCCTCCCTTTGGGTAGAACGCTGCTCTCTGGACATGCATTTTCGAAGTCGGTCGGCCCGTCGAAGACACGCCAGGTTCCTCATCCGACCTCCGACCTGTATGGAGAGACCATCCAGCGACCATCCCATCTGGCCAAGCCCGCTGCCTCCCTCCCTTCCTCCCTCCCTCCCTCCCTCCCTGCCTCCCTCCCTCCCTCCGTAGCTTCTGACCTGCCCCTCCCAACCCCCTCCTTCAATCCCTTCACCAGGCTTCCATTAGGTCACCCACGTTGGACCGACACTCTGCGCTCCACAGTACGGACTGGCACGGCACGGCGCGGCTCAGACCGGCTCAGTCAGAGGAAGAACGGGTCCAGCCACTCTGACGACCCTCAGACACACGGCCCTGTGGAAGGTCCCAGGCTGGGCCGGGCCTCTTTCCACGGCGTGGGAACAGAGCTTTCACCGGCTCCCGCCGCTGAATCGGCGCGCCCGCAAAAAAGGCAGACCAAGGTAACTTCAAAATAACTCCTTTTGACCCCCCCCCCCCCCCCCCCCCCCGCCCTTCGCTTACCTCGGTCGGTGTCGTAGAGGAAGACGAAGCGGCTCCAGTCGTAGTGGTCGAGCAGCGACAGCAGGGCGCCCCGGATGGAGGGCCGGAGCTGCAGGGTGAACTGGGCCTCGCCCTCCGTGGGGAAGCTGGGCGTGACCAGGGAGATGTGCAGCGCGCCGCAGAACGACGTCAGCGTGTTGACCGAGCGCTTGTCGTACAGGCCGAAGATGGCGAAGACGCCGCGCGAGTACTGGGAGCAGACTGGAGGAGACGGGGGAGAGAGAGGAGGAGAGAGGAAGGGGAGAGAGGGGGGGGAGAGGGAGGAGACGGGGGGAGAGAGAGGAGAGAGGAGAGAGGAAGGAGAGGGAGGGAGGGAGAAGAGGAGGAGACGGGGGGAGAGAGACGAAGAGGAAGAGGAAGGGAGAGGGAGGGAGGGAGGGAGGGAGAAGGGAGGGAGGGAGGAGACAGAGGGAGGAGCAAGTTGGAGGGGAAGGCAAGACGAGAAGAGCGGGATGGGGAGAGGGGGAAGCGAGAGAAGAGAAAGAGGGAGAGGAAGAGAGAGTGAGAGGGGAACGGGGGAGAGGAAGAGGGGAGAGGGACAGAGGTACAGCGAGAGTGGGAGAAGAGAGAGAGAGAAGATGAGAAACGGATGAGGATAAGCGGGCGAGATGGAAGAGGGATGTGGAGCGGAGCGAGGGATGACAGGCGACAAAAGGGAAAAAAGAGAGCGGAAGAAAGAGACAAAGAGATCCAACAATTAGTGACATAATTTCCGCCGTCAGAACAAAACATCCATTTTGAAAATGAGCAGACAAAGAGAGAGGGAGAGAGAGAGAGAGAGAGAGAGAGAGAGAGAGAGAGAGAGAGAGAGAGAGAGAGAGAGAGAGAGAGAGAGAGAGAGAGAGAGAGAGAGAGAGAGAGAGAGAGAGAGAGAGAGAGAAGAGAGAGAGAGAGAGAGAGAGAGAGAGAGAGAGAGAGAGAGAGAGAGAGAGAGAGAGAGAGAGAGAGAGAGAGTGTGGAGAAGAGAGGAGCGTTCTCATAATTGTATTCACACATTGGAATCTCGAGGAGCATGTCAGACATTTTAACGAGCCGACGAGTTGCAGACTTCGTCGCCCATGCCTTCACACTTACAACAACACTAATTAGACCAACAAATAGAGCTCTGAGTGTGTGTGTGTGTGTGTCTCTATGTGTATCTGTGTGTGTGTTTGTGTGTGTGTGTGTGCGTGCGACGTGTGTCAAGTGCGTGTCCACGAGTCGGTTGGCGACAGAAACCGCCGCGACTCAGCAGATAAATATTTCAGATCGCTTTCAATTTAAAATGAGTACCTTCTAACTCTTCCACATCACCACGACGACAAACATTTCACCCTGTAATTGCCAAACACCAAAACAAGGACACTGTCCCATGATTCCACTCTTTTTTCCCCCCCTTCATTTGCTTCTCTCTCTTTTATCGAAACCTTTACTCATCTCCCTCTACTCTTCTTTTGATCTTTTGATCTC
>JAPMUY010001235.1:102500-125000 GCA_026901105.3 Galaxias olidus
CGAGAGAGAGAGAGAGGGATGAAGAAATGGAGAGGAAAAGCGGAGTGGACGGAGAGCGGGGGAGTGGGACGGGGCGGCCGAAGGGAAGGAGAGACAGAAGAGAGGGACTCAGAAGGAGAGAAAGAAGGGAGGAGGAAAGGAATGGAAAGGAGGAGAGAAACAGCTCGGCGTGACATTTCATGTCGGGGGAGAGGAGAGGGGGAACTGTCGGAGCCAAGGGATCCACTCAGCGAGCAGCGCTTCCTTTACCCAAACACTCCTACCCCCGTGTGTGTGTGTGTGTGTGTGTGTGTGTGTGTTTAATAGTAATAAACAAAGAGAGAGATGGAGGGAGAAAGAGTGAGAGCGAGAGGGAGAGTACAAGAGGGCAAAGCGTCCTTCGAGATCCACTAACTCACACCTCATGAAGGGTGTACACACACACACACACACACACACACACACACACACACACACACACACACACACCTTTATGAATAATGAATAGGTAAAGAACATAGCTGTCATTCTTTTACAAAATCGGAGATAAACGGTGGACCATGGAACAGCTCTCACACACACACGCGCACACACACACACACACACACACACACACGGTCCCTCTTCCTCACCACAGAGCAGGACATATCGGGGGCTTTACCCCACTAGCTACCTCACCCAGTGTGCTCTGCTGTTCTAGCTGTGTAGGGGACGCGTGCCTTTAACGTTGGCTCCACAATTCAGCTCTTCACCATGCCTTCAGAGAGCCTCGTCGTCATCACAACGACGCACGACGACGGCTTTTTCAACGTCCAGTAAAAAGAAAATGGACGCCATCGTCGTTGGATGCTGTCGCCGTGGCAACTCACCGTTCGTCAACGACGCGCGCCGCATTTCGAGGAAGGAAGACGCCGAACAGCGAATGGGAGCGTTCCCGCGACAGATCTAGCCAATCAGCACGCTGGAACGAGGGCTGCAATCAGAGCGGGCCCCGCGCATCCCCTATTGACCGCTTTCTCTGTGGCCTCATCCATATGTAAATACACAATGGATATGCTCCGCTCTCCTCAACGGCCATTGACTTCTTAACTGGCCCGGAGTGGGAGTGCCTTCCCTGCACTGGACTACAGCCATCAGGCAATCAGCCCACCCAAGCCAGCCCCCGTAAATGAACGACGCATATGGATTATTTGATTTTCATCGAACGAGCACAAAAAAAGGCTAGAGAGAGCCCGGGCCGAGGGGGTCCAGCCGCAGGGCCAAAGAGGAGAGGAAGAGAGAGAGGAGAGAGAGGAGTGAACGGGAACGAGGACACGCACAGAAGCGCCGTCCATCACAGGGGCCGTGTGGGATCCCATTACTCTCATAGGGTCTCCATTCTGGGCCTGGTAAGCCTGATCTGGTCCCAGCCCCTGACGGTGTTGAGGAAGCAGGCTGCAGACACTGTGGGGGTTCTGCTGGGTTCTGGTCGGGCCCTGCCCCTGACGGTGTTGAGGAAGCGGGCTGCAGACACTGTGGGGGTTCTGCTGGGTTCTGGTCGGGCCCTGCTCCTGACGGTGTTGAGGAAGCAGGTTGCAGACACTGTGGGGGTTCTGCTGGGTTCTGATCGGGCCCTGCCCCTGACGGTGTTCAGGAAGCGGGCTGCAGACACTGTGGGGGTTGTTATGGAAATTCTAAGTATGAAATACAACGAGACCAAATAATAAAGTTCAATATAAGCGTTTTATTCAAAAAAGGTACTTTACATAGAAAGGGTCACCCCACACAGTGTTGAAGACACTGTTCGAATGAAATGACAATTTACTTCTGGAAACCAGCCTTCCTAAATAGACAATGGGAGTGTCCCTCTTCCTGATCCTTAAACACAGACATATGGAGATTCCTGGCCGTTAAAGGGACACCCCCCCTAACCTCCTGGCGTTATCTTATCGGCAGACATCCTGGTTCCTGTGTGACCCCCTTCAGCAACGAATCACAACCTTTTCTATTCTCTAAACAAAACATCAAAACCTTTAGTTTACGACATGCGGCTGTAGTCGGTCAGTTCAAACGTCAACCAGTTTGACCAAGCCATCATCAGTGTATACAAAATGCAAGTCATCAGAATTCTGCAATGACAGGGTTCTGCTGGGTGCTGGTCGGGCCCTGCCCCTAAGGGTGGTGAGAAAGCGGGCCGGCGGTTCTGCTGGGTTCTGGTCGGACCCCCGACCGCCGGGTGGATGGAGCTCCGAGAGGAGGGAGCGGAGGGGGGAGGGGGGCCGTGTGGATGAGGGACGCCGTGGAAACGGGATGGAAGCCGGAGGAGGAGGAACGACAGCTCCGTCAGTCAGGGGAATTGTCACGCTGGGTGCTAGCACACTGAAAGTTGCGACCCAAAAGCGGACCTGAACCCAATAGGTAGAATCGCAAGTAGTCTCAAAGATAACACGAAACACGGAGTAGTCAAAAGCAGGGTTTAGCTCTTTACTTGAGTACAAACAAAACGTAATGACAGACAAGGGATGGGCACACGTGCAGGGCTATAAAAAGGGCAAACGAAACATAAGGAAACCAATTAACCAAACACACACAGGTGAGAGTAATAAAACACTAATGAGCTGAGGTGCTGTCGCCTCAGGAGCTGTCCTCGGTCCTGATCCTCCCTCAGGTTGGCAAAGGAAGATCCCGACCCTGACAGGAATAGGAGACCCTGCTCTGAGCAGGCTGCCTCCCTCCACGCACACACTCTCTCGTTCTTTTCTTTCTTTCTTTTTTTCTTTCTTTCTTTCTTTCTTACTTTCTTTCTTCTTCCTTTCTTTCTACTGCACACACTCACATAGTCACTGCTATTTCTCTCTTTCTCCCTCTCTCTCTCTCGCACACACACCCACGCACACACACACACACACACACACACACACACACACACGCCGCGTGACATTGTCATAAGGGTGTAAGTAATTGAATAACACTTTGGATCTCCAACAGTCTCTTTGGCAGCTCCCACAATTAAAGACAGTAAATATAATCCACCACCGCTGGCTGAACCGCATGCTGTGTTTGCACACACACACACACACACACACACACACACACACACAGAGAGAGACAGACCACCGAGGCGGAGTGATTCCCAAGCTGTGACGGTAGGAAGTGTTCCTTACGTTCCCCCTACTAAGGCTGATTCATCACTTCTGTGTTTGCAGAGCCCCATGCTGTTCTCCTCCATAGTCTCCGTAATGCTTTATCATGGGACCTGAAGAGGATCACACACCTGATCTCCTTCCTCAGTCATCGATGGATCTGCGTGGCTGCACGCCCCGTTCACTCCGCTGCCTCGTCCTCGGTCTAAGCCCTCGTACCGTCGAACTCTCGGAACACCGGCGGGGCGGAGGAGCGTCCGCCCAGGACAGGCGCTCCGCATTCCCCGCTGTCAACTCCGCGGATGCCGCATCCGCTTTTCCCCCCAGGACCGGGGAGAGAGAGAGACCGCCGCGCTCCGCGTGCCCGGCCGGTGGGTGTCCGCCTCGGCGAGAGAGACCCGCTCCGTTTTGGCTCCGAGGGCGTCGCGGAGAGAGTGGCGGGCCCCAAACCCCTGTCCAGCTAATCGGTGTGCGGCTAAGGCGAGCGCGCGTTCACCATGCACGCCTCTGAGAGCTCACGCTACACAAACACTACCAGATGGAAACCACGCTGCGTTACACATTCCCACCCTCTGTGCCCCCCCCTCCCCCCCAACCAATGTGGGCCTAACAAGGGCAACAAAACTGAAAAAAGGGGAAAATCGGGGGCCCCAACCGTGCCCTAGAATTGACCATCCCGCCCCTGGTGCCCCTCCTCCACACCCCACACACAGACACACAGACAGGGAAGGGGGGTTTCGTCCTCACATGCGTTGGTGACGGCGAAGCTGTTGGCCGTCTCGATGTTGTCCACGTGCGGCACCAGGTTGAAGGGGGCCTCCGTGGCGTTGGGGCTGGTGTTGTGCAGGAAGATGGCCAGCCGGAACGCCGTGTACTCCTGGTCGGTGTTCCGGATGAACAGACCACCTGCGCGCGTAGACGGGGAAAAAAGGGGGGGGGGGGGGGGGGGGGGGGTAGAGAGAGAAAGAGGGAGAGGATTTGAATTTGAACTTCTCCCTGGTCTTTGAGATGAAAGCCCACAACAAACAGCATGAAACATGTGACATAGGCCCTATACATATATGAAAGGATCCTAGGCAGGGACGGAGGGGGGGGGGGGGAGTTCAGGGGGGACGCTGGGAGAGAAATATAGGATGGTAGGGGCTGTGCGGGGGGTCATCCCGACCCGAAGGCATGGTTAGATGGCGGGAGTGATGAAGAATAAAAAGAGGAGGAGACGAGCGCTAGACCAGGGTGTGAGTTGGAAAACTGAGAGGGAGAGGAGGAGGAGGAGGATGATGTCAGGGGAGGAGAGCAGGAGGCAGGACATATCGATCGAGCCAATCATCGCCAAAGAGTATTACTCTAGCTCACTGTCCTACCGCTCTCTCTCTCTCTCTCTCTCTCTCTCTCTCTCTCTCTCTCTCTCTCTCTCTCTCTCTCTCTCTCTCTGTGGGTGTTTCTCTCTCTCTCTCTCTCTCTCTCTCTCTCCGTGTCTCTGTGGATGTTTCTCTCTCTCTCTCTCTCTCTCTCTCTCTCTCTCAATATCTCTCTCACCCCCCCATCATCTACATATTTTTACCCTCTCTCTTCTGTCTCAGAATCACTATCACTATCTCTCTCCGTTTATTCCTCTCTGTCTCTCTCTCATTCTCTCTCCCTCTCTCTCCGTCCGTCTGTCTCTCTCCGTCCGTCTCTCTTTCTCTCTCTCTCTCTTTGGATCACTCTGTATTCTATATGCTGCCTGGTGGCAGGGATATGATACTGCCCTGATGGTTGAGCCCTCGTCTGGATCATGGGCGCTGGTGTGGCAGCAAGTCTACCTGACACAGCGAATTAGTGCTCAGCCCGCCGACAAACCACACACACACACACACACACACACACACACACACACACACACACACACACACACACACACACACACACTGGCCCGACAAGCATTGTCACAGGCTCCCCTTATAGGCAATGCAGCGATATGCAAATGACTCAAGTGAACCGGAGGGAGGGGGCTGTGTGTCTGTGCGTGTGTGTGTGTGTCTTTGTGTTGTGTCTGTGTGTCTTTGTGTTGTGTGTGTGTGTGTGCGTACAAGGACCCAGCAGACAATATTTAGCGCATTAACTTTATTGGAAGCTCGGCGAGGAATTCGGTGACAGAGTCAAAGACCAGAATCTCATTATGAAGCCTCTCCCGCACCCCACCAGGAATGATGCAGCGCATGCCTCAGCTCACACACACACACACACACACACACACACACACACACACACACACACACACACACACACACATATATACACACACAGACACACATTAACACAGAGAAAATTAACAATATTCTTACAGGCGCGAGATTGCCATCACACACCCGAATTTCATCATGTGAAGGAGAAAGTGAGTGAGAAAGTATGTGGATATACCACCAACTAGCTAGCACGGTATTCTACCCTTAACTAACCCAAATCCCGAAGGTCCAGCTTACACATAAACCTCCAGAAACCTTCTCCAAGCGTCTAATGCGCACGCCTCGATGTCTTTCTACATGCATATACGCGCGATGTGGACATGCGTGTGCGTCGCGCGTGATTGTTTGCTCCACGCTTGTGTTTTACTGACGCACAGTTGCCAAACGGAATATCTATTAACTTCTATTGGGGTCCAGTCCCGTTATTTGAGATGTCTCAAATTGGGATAGGTAGGGTTTTCCCGTTGAGGCACGGGATATATGTTAAGGCAAGCGGAGAAAACTGCAGTGGCTATCTTAACAGAACGGTACAGAGCTCCTAAAACATTTATGAGTGGAGCACGAGCATTAAAAATACACAACTAGCTAGAACACACAACTGAGAGGGAAAATCAGGGCGAGAAAAACAATTGATGGGTTTAATTTGATTTAATATTAGAACCTACGTATCTGTCAATAGTGATTCACGACGCAAATCTTCTTAATTCAAACAGAGGGTCCGTTTTTTGTGAAGCTTACAAGTAACTCTTTTTGACGCGCTGCATGTGTGTAACATTAGTGGTGGAGATTGTGGTCTCAGAACTCACCTATTTGAACGGAGCTGGGGAAAGCCCCCGTTGTTATCCCCCAAAGGGCGGAAAACACCCCGAGAAAGTGCGAACAAATAATCCTCATTTTCCTTGCCTTAGAAACTGTTGAGGGACATGGAGGAAAGAAGAGAGAGAAGGAAGGAAAGAGAAAAAAAGAGATCCCTTGTTTCAGTATTCCATGGTGGGTTTGGTCCCCCCGCAGTGTCCACTGGAGCGAGCTCTGTCTTGCTCGGTACACGAGTGGAGGAGCACATGCAAGATGGGGGGAAGAGAGAAAAAAAAAGAGAGAAAAGAGGGAGAATATGAGAAACTCGCTGTAGTGAAGAGCGTCTGCCTCCTGCACGGGAGGATTGGACATGCGCTCTCTCTCTCTCTCTCTCTCTCTCTCTCTCTCTCTCTGTTTCTCAGCACTCTCTCCTCCTTCTATCTCTATCCTCCAACCCTGTCTGCCTTAACTTGCTATTACGGTAAATCACACAGCTCTTTTGATAAGGATTCGTCGGGCTTAGGTAGCGGAGAAAGGATAATCCGCCGCGGCTCCTTTCTTAACGGAGCCGCTGCGGGGCTTTTGTGTGCGTGTCCTGTTTGTGCGTGTGCCTGGGTGCGTGCACGTGAGTGTGCGTCTCTGTGTTTTTTTGACTTGAATAGGCCTACATACCTCTTTAGAGATAGATAGCAGTAGCCCCAAAAATCTTATTAATAAATGCTCTAAAATGCCCTAAGTGTGCGTGTGAGTGCGTGTGCCTATATTTGTGTGTTAACTACGTGCGCATGAATGGGTAACATCCGCACGCGTTTTCCCAACCCAGATGCAAGCAGCATGTGCGCTAAATCTCCATGGTGCCTCTTGTAGTAGCTAAGGGCGACGACGGGATGGATGGTGGAAAGACAGACCGTGGGTACATCTGTCTGCGGGACACTGTAATCGTTAACCGTCACAGCCTCGTGCGCCAAACATCTGTAAAATAGACAGTGGAGGGAGGCAACTGTATAATGTCTCAATCAATCCAAGGGAGACAGGGGGAGAGAGAGAGTCGTGTGTGTGTGTGCAGTTGTGCGAACGTGCGCGCATGGACGTGCGTGTTTGAGTGTGTGTTTTTGTGCGTGTGCCTGTGGCCCCCTCTGTGGTGTGTTTTTCTTCCTGGCGCGGGAGTATTATAACTGCGTCTCGAGTCCCATTCATAATCATTAGAGCCGCCGGTAAACTGACAGACGGACTGGGATCACCGAGGAGAAACGGTCCATTTTTCATGTTCTTAAACGGAAAGGATGCATCTCCGGTCTCCGAAAGACCATAGTCCATGAACCGGAGCAGTAGCATGGACCATAGGGATTACAAGCTCAGTGAACCAAGCCCGAAGCCCATTCACGACAGTATTTCCTGCGCTGTCCATGGTGCTGAATCGGCACCACGGGAAGGCAACACTGTACCTTTGTTCCATACAGTAGGAGATGCGTTACACTAGAATACAGGGCTATTTACTCTGATTGCTGCTGCCATATTTAAATTGCCCATGATAAAAGGCTTAATGGTTCAAAAAGGAAAATAATTTCTGCAGCCTGCCTCAGATCAATGCTAAGTGTAATAGTGTTGCTAGAAAGGCGCTCTTAAATTAAAGTTATTATCATGTCTTTAAAAGCAGTAAATGCTTACGAGTTCAAATAGTACAATGGCAAATGGTTGACCTTGCCTATGACACTAAATCAATGCATTGTTTACTTAATTAAGTAGCCTGGGCTAAAGACAGTTAGCTAAAACAGCCTCTCAACATTTAATTTGGTCCAAGAGAAAACCTCAACGGAAAACCTTTAACAGGAACAAGATGGAAAGTCCAACTTTCAGAAGGGAATGAATGATCTGGCTTGACCTAAATGTTCACTTTTATCATTTGGGCGTCTCTTTCATCAAGATACCTCTTTACCTTGTGGCCTTTCGAATACGGCAGAGAAGCTATGCCCAGCTAAATCAATAACGTTTATATAAAACATATGTAAATCACATCTTCTGTTTGCACTACGCATGCTGCATATACACATTTTAAAGGTTTTTCGTGCATTTTGAACAATGACATTCAAATGGACTCAAGTAAGCACACACGCATACACGAACACCACCACACACACACACGCACACACGCACACACACACATGCATCAAACACACACACACATACACACACACACACACACACACACACACAAACACAGACACTTCCCTCATTGCGGAACAGTGTGAACAGCCCGGGGTCAATACATTCCAGTAATAACTTATATCTAAATCTGTCCTGCACCATAAGGGTTGACCTCCAGTGACCCACGGCACAGCCAGGGCCACTTGGGAGCACACTAGACATCGATATAGCACAACATCCTAGAAATAGATCAAGTAGATAGGACATCCCCCCGTAAGTCATAGGCTAATGGTTTCCGTGGCGATAGCGAACCGCACCGACAAGAATTAGAGGCTGCCATCAATGGGCCGCGGCTGGCCAAACAAATACGCCATTTTGGAGTGTCCCCGTCCAAAGTAGCTGCTCTACGTGATTTCTCTCTACGGCCGGGGGTCATGCGGGGGTCCGCGCCTGTGTGTCTGTTCAGTCAGCGCGTAGAGCACCCGGGTCAATACTCGGGGGGGGGGGGGGGGGGCTAAAAGGCCGGGTAAAGTGGTGCTGCCGCCAAGCCGTCGTCAAGGGTGACAGGTTGTAGCAAATAGGCATCCTCCTCTTCCTCCTCCTTCCTCCTCCTTCCTCTACATTCCACTTGAAAGGACTGGATTCACGCACACACACACACACACACACACACACACACACACACACACACACACACACACACACACACACACACACACACACACACTGTCGTTACAGATTTATACAGATACAGATTCTCGACCAACACACGAGCGCCAACCCCCTCATGTCCCTGGAGATTAGGTTTGAGAGGGTGTTTCTGGCAGGCAACCTCCCCCTCCCCCTCCCCCTCTTCTTCCTTAGCCATTCGTCATCCCTCTATCCCTCCATCTTCTCACCACCCCTCCATCTTCTCACCACCCCTCCATCGGTCCACCTGCCCGGGGACTCCACACTACCTAGTGGGCTTCCTGGACGGGTGGGTTAAGATAACCACCGCCACTGAAATAAATACTACTCCCGTCTCTCTCTCTGCACTGTTAATGACACTGTGTGTGTGTGTGTGTGTGTGTGTGTGTGTGTGTCTCTTCTATGTTTTGTTTGAAATAGATGAATACGGCCGCAGCAGGTTGGAATGAATTGACGGTGCGTAGAGTGGGGAGTAGACAGGCGACCTCCAGAGCTGCCTTAAGTACAAACAAAATATCAATCCCGGTGCATTAATACGACTCCAGCCATTTTACATTCACTCTCAATACTCCGAGGGCAATCTTCTGACTCTGATTATGCCGTATTTATTGGTTGGTATGCGTTTTTTTTTCTCGGTAACGCAACAAGAGTTTATTGCGGGGGGAAAAGAACACCAACCGAGAGAGGAAAAACATGCTCCAACTCTTCGGGAGATATTTTGATAGGGATTGAAAAAACATATTTTGGCAGAGACGCTCATGTTTTGCTGAAAGCACTCATCAATGTACTACCCAGAAGCCCCTTCATGTGGTGTCATCAAGCAAATCAAACGCGTTGCTCTGCTCCGTGACGGCTTCAATCTACAGGAGACTGTCGACTCCAGAACTCCAAACTGCACGCCGCTGTCCTGGAGGACCAACGTAACCAAGCTTGAGACAAAGAGAGACAAAGAGAGACAAAGAGAGACAAAGAGAGACAAAGAGAGACAAAGAGAGACAAAGCTTCAACATGAGTGCAGGTGAGGAGTGTGTGTGTGTCCCCCCCCCCCCCCCCCCCACCACCAATTCCACGGCTCAGAGGAAAGCTTGACTTCCTGTTTCCTGCTACTTGATGAAAGGAGTCGTGTCCGTGTGGAGGCGACTCGTCATTGTGAGGCTGCCCTGTCCATCGGCGGGCCTCTAATGAAACGGCGCGCTCCCGGCTGGCTGTCTGGCTGGCTGGCTGTCTGGCTGGCTGTCTGGCTGGCAGCGTGGTGAATCTGGCCGACGGGCGGCCGGAATGAACGTCAGCCTCCATTACGTGAAGCGGCGGCAGGTCAGGCCAGGCCACTCCGCTGAAGTGAGTGGGAGGCACCTGGCTCTCCAGCTCGTCAAGGCACAGTTCAGCCTTATGACGTAATAGGAGGGCGGGGGGGGGGGTCTCAGACACGGTATATGTATTAGTTCTTCGTGAGTCCTTGTCTCGGTGATTTTGAGGGGGCCGTCGGAGAAAGGTCAGTGGCGTAATGCAAAAAAAAAGGCCCGTCTCCAACAAAACCAAACGTAGTTTTTCTTTTCCTTTTCAAAAAGCCATTATACCTCATTGACTTGCAGAGGCGGACGTTGTTTAGCGTTTGTCTTTTGGAGGTTGGACATCTGGCTCCCCCCTTGTCATTTTCGGGAACGGATCGTCGTTAACGGGGAACAGCCGGCGGGGGACGTGAAATGTCACAGTCGGTCTCCGCGGTGACACATCCCCTTTTCTGGGTGCTTCATTCAATCGCAACGCCACGCTTCACGTTGTAAGTGTATTCCATTACACACATCATCCATATTTTCTCCCTGGCCTTCCTAATTCGTTGTAGACCTGGCTCATAGCTGCTAGTTGGTTTGAATAAGCTGAGGATGAGGCTTCCCCACTTCACGCCATCATCTCAAAGTCTTACTCTCAACCTGGTGGAAAAAGATCCATTTCACATATTTTCCCATTTTCTTTGTAAAGCTCCTGATGAATCGCACACTACCACACCACCTTAGCCGAGACCCAGAACCCACAGTGACCCATCCCCACTCCGGCCCTGACGAGACTTACCCCAGGAGAGCGCTGACTGACGGATCACCTCAGGGGTCACCAGGGTGGATGTACGGGTCAAACATGAGGCATGCACAGACGCACACACGTCTCACTCTCACACATACTCTCTCTCACACATACTCTCTCTCACACATACTCTCTCTCACACATACTCTCTCTCACACATACTCTCTCTCACACATACTCTCTCTCACACATACTCTCTCTCATACATACTCTCTCTCACACATACTCTCTCTCACACATACTCTCTCTCACACATATGCTCTCTCATAAATACTCTCTCTCACATATACTCTCTCTCATACATACTCTCTCTCACACATACTCTCTCTCACACATACTCTCTCTCACACATACTCTCTCTCACACATACTCTCTCTCACACATATGCTTTCTCATAAATACTCTCTCTCACATATACTCTCTCTCATACATACTCTCTCTCACACATACTCTCTCTCACACATACTCTCTCTCACACATACTCACTCTCATACATACTCTCTCTCACACATAATCACTCTCATACATACTCTCTCTCACACATACTCTCTCTCACACATACTCTCTCTCACACATACTCTCTCTCACACATACTCTCTCTCACACATACTCTCTCTCACACATATGCTCTCTCTACTCTCTCTCACATATACTCTCTCACACATACATACTCTCTCACACATACTCTCTCTCACACATACTCTCTCTCTCACACATACTCTCTCTCTCACACATATGCTTTCTCATAAATACTCTCTCTCACATATACTCTCTCTCATACATACTCTTTCTCACACTCTCTCTCATACATATTTTCTCTCCATACTCTCTCTCACACATACTCTCTCTCATACATACTCTCTCTCATACTCTCTCTCTCATACATACTCTCTCTCTCACACTCTCTCTCATACATACTCTCTCTCACATACTCTCTCTCATACATACTTTCTCTCTCTCTCTCTCTCTCTCTCTCTCTCTCTCTCTCTCTCTCTCTCTCCACTCTCTCTCCTCTCTCTCCTCTCTCTCTCTCTCTCTCTCTCTCTCTCTCTCTCTCTCTCTCTCTCTCTCTCTCTCTCTCTCTCTCTCTCTCTCTCTCTCTCTCTCTCTCTCTCTCTGTGTGTGTGTGTAGTGGAGGTCGGCCAGCCCCCCGTCTCCTGTCAGTGGGTATTGTGATCAAGCCACGGGCCAACACAAAACATCTGGGGATGCACACTATGTGCTGCGCTGCCGATGCACACGTGTGTGGCCGCTGAAAAGTAATTTGGGTGAATGCGTGTGTGTGTGTGTGTGTGCGTGTGTGTGCGTGTGTGTGCGTGCGTGTGCATATGTGTGTGTGTGTGTGGGCGCGTGTGTGTGTGTGTGTGAGAGAGAGCTCCGCGGCGAGCCTGCCAGGCTAGCATCAAACATCTGTGAGTTCAGATGTTTCCTAATGATATGCTAATGGAGCCTGAGGGGGAGAAGCTGAGAGGCTAATGTAGCGGTCACAGACCTCGGCCTCCTCCTCCTCCTCCTCCTCCTCCTCCTCCTCCTCCTCTCTCTGGCTGCCTCTCTAGAAGGGCACCGTCTTTTCTGTCCTTCCTTTCTTGCTTTCTATCCGTTATCCTTTCTCTGTCCCTCGCTCGCCTCTCCTTCGTTACCGTTTTTGGTGTGTTTGTCGTTCTTACAATTTTTCTCTGGTTTTATTTTTTATTTTTTTAACTTGACGGTAACTTTCCGTTATGACTTGACGGGTTCCTTTTAACATTTTGAAAAGGTTCCAGTTCCTTTTAACATTTTAAAAAGGTTCCAGGTTCCAGGTTCCTTTTGATCTCTCACATTGCTTTGTTTTGTCCCCACTCTCTCTCTCTCTCTCTCTGATAGGCTGGCTGTTGCCTCCTACCTGTTTACCTCCCTTTAGCTTCAGCAAGGCTCAACCCTGCTTTCGTACTCTCTCCAGCCAGACCAGACCAGACACACACACACACGCACACACACACACACAGGGACCCGCGACCCCGACGACCTCTGGTCCGAGTCCACATTCATTTTCCTCGAACGGATTTTCAATCCAATCAATCTTCATTGCTCCCGGAGGATGACATCGCTCTGCCCGGAGAAGGAGGAGGGTGTTAAACGTCGTGCCAGTCGCTCCCGCTCGGAATCCTCCGCTGAGCACAGCTCGGATGCGTCTCCGTAAACGAGCGCTCTTTTTTCTCTCTCCTGCCGCTGACCACTGACAGAACCACAGAAGCATAGCGTTTCCCGGTGGCGGCACCACGGCGACCTCACGGCCGCGCGTTCCTATTGCCCCCCCCCCACCGGACGGCACCTTCCGCACGTGCCGGTGGGGTCGTCCCGAGTGTCCGTGCGTCACGGTGCTTCCCGTGTTCGTGATCGGCAGACGCAGCCTCCCTCCTCTGGGAGCTAACTATGGCCTTCCTGTTTTTCCTTTAATAAGCAGAGGCGTCTGTTAAACGGACATATCGTTGGGGAAGCGCATGGCCGCCCACACACCCACTTTGTGAGCTGTGGACGCTATAACTTTTATAACTTTCAGTATTATTCAAACTCCACACGAACACACATGTGGGGCATGACTTTTTTCACAAAGGCACGGAAATACATCCATCTTGTTTTGGAGGGCCAATCAAACGCTCAGACTCAGTAGACAGAGTGTGGAGGTGTGAGAAATGAAGTCAACGTCTGTAACTGCAAGCCTTGAGCCACACGCAGGCCAAATCACGGGCTTGAATCCGGCACCATTTCCTTTGAGTCGGATTGTTCCCGTCGGCTTTGAGTCTTTTTTCGTGGGGGTGGTGGCCCACGGAGACCCTGAGCATAACTTTGTTGGACCCGGCGTGTATCCCTTCTCTCCTTTCTACATCTGCGTGTGTGATGCTGCTGTGCGGGGGGGGGGGCGGCGGGGGGCTTTGTCTGCTCGTCACAGGGCGATGGAGTCTGGACCCAGGCCACCCCTCCCGCTCTACTCAAACAACGTGAACACTGGTGCTACACTGTTGACTCAACGCGCGACGGATGGACTACGCTGGCTGCATACTGCCTCCACACACACACACACACACACACACACACACACACACACACACACACACACACACACACACACACACACACTGTGTACACAAACAGAGATGTGCACATTCACTTCCCCCGGCGATTGTAATGACAACGTTGTACACACACATGCGTGCATGCACGGTACACACACACACACACACACACACACACACACACACACACACACACACACACACACACACAGTCCTGCAGTGGCGTTGCCGTGCCGATCCCTCCAGAGTTATGGAAAAGACAGGTGCTCATGAATATTCAACAAGGAGGAAGAGGCTGAAAAGTTTGCGTCTGATTTCAATACGCTCTGGTTTGTGCTAATGTGTGTGTGTGGGGTTGGTGGGGGGTTACATGTGTGCGTGTGTGTGTGGGGTTGGTGGGGGGTTACATGTGTGTGTGTGTGTGTGTGTGGGGTAGGTGGGGGGGGGGGGTTGGTGGGGGGTTAGATGTGTGTGTGTATGTGTGTGTGTGCGTGGGCAAGCATTACTTTTTGATGGCATTTCAATCCACCTACATAGGCAGCCAGGGAATGTATATTCATTGTTAACACACTCATTCACACTCACACTCACACTCACACACACACACACACACACACACACACACACACACACACACACACACACACACACACACACACACACACACACACTACACACAGCAACCATTGAGAATCACAGAGACCTCTTTGCTACGGCCCGGCGCTCATTATTATTCAACATCGGAGTGACATGTTCCGGAATGGTCCGCTGCCAGATCCCCGTTTTGGCTGGGAAGGCTACGAGGCTGCATCCAAGAGCCTGGAAAGACCTCTCTCCACACCCCATGTCCCAGGAGGATTCCCGCTATTAGGAGCCGCCGGCCTTTAAAACCTCACAGAGAGTCCTGTCTGGAAGCTCTCCCCCTGCATTGAGCACGCGTCGCTCCGGCCAGGGTGGCCTTCGTCGTGTGCCCCCCAAAGCCCCCTCAGGAGCGCTCGCGGCCCCCTCTCACACCCATCCAGGAACACGACGCAAAACGGCACGACGGAAAAAAAGGAACTCGGTTTTCGCGCCGAGCCACGAAGCGAGCTGACCTCCCGGGTTTTTGGCGTGGAGCTGAAACGAAGACGATAGCTGCTTCCCCGCTTCACTTGCAACGGAGCGTTCTGTTTTTTTCTTTTGTTTGTTTCTTTTTTTTTTTTCTTTTGTTTGTTCGTCAACATGAATTATGAAAGGCCCGTTTGTTTTCCGCTGTAAAACAGAACAGAACATGCCTGCCCGCCCCGCCTTCCCCTGCGTCGGGTGCACGCGCGCCGCCCAACTTTCGCCACCATTTCCCCTCTATCGCTCCCTCTCTCCGCATAAGCATATTTTATGCATGACACCCATGACACATTTAAAGTCTATGACTTTGTTTACGGCAATCTTGTGTGTGTGTGTGTGTGTGTGTGTGTGTGTGTGTGTGTGTGTGTGTGTGTGTGTGTGTGTGTGTGTGTTTTGCACGTGTCCCTGTTCCTTGTTGTAATTGCGGCATGGGATGTGACGTCTGTGTTACTGGGGGCTGATGGGTTGTATTCAGCCGCTCATTAATATATACAACAGATGGGGCATTGGCATGTCCACAGGCTGTGCTTCTACACTTTACCTTAGAGCATGATTGAATGGGATTTGTGCGTGCGCGCGCGTGTGTGTGTGTGTGTGTGTGTGTGTGTGTGTGTGTGCGGAGTAGCAGAACAGCCTTATTCGGGCGGTAGGCTGTTAGTATGATCATCGCTCCTAATAGATAATGCGAGTGAATTCTCAAGAGGGGTGATCGGAGAACTCTTGTGTCTATTTGGACGACAAATCCCTCTCTCTCACTCTCTCTCTCTCTCTCTTTCTCTCTCTCTGTCTCTCTTTCTCTCTCTCTCTCTCTCTCTCTCTCTCTCTCTCTCTCTCTCTCTCGGTTTTGCGCTCTGTAAGCTGTTTAAAGGGACGTTGAATGATTAAGATAATTAAGAGCCACCATCGGGGCCTCGGGAAAAGTAATGCCTGGTTAATGCAATATAGAACAAAAAGGAACTCACACACACACAGACACAGACACACACACACACATACACACAAACACACCTTTCAAACACCGAAGACAAGCTTGCAAAAATGCCTTTAAAACGTCTCCCAGCCAAGACACACACACACACACACACACACACACACACACACACACACACACACACACACACACACACACACACACACACACACACACACACACACAGTTGTGTGTGTGTGTGTGGGTGGGGGGGGGGGGGGGGGGGGGGGGGGGGGGGGGGGGGGGGGGGGGGGGGGGGGGGGGGGGTGGGGGGGGGGGGGGGGTGGGGGGTGGGGGGGTGGGGGGGGGGGGGGGGGGGGGTGACGTTCTGCACCCGAAGCCCGTCTCTATGGTTACTCGTGACCCTGCGAGCGAGAGGCATGGAACTTATGTTCCAGCTCACAACAAAATGGAACTGGAGTCAAGCTACGGGGCACTGTGTGTGTGTGTGTGTGTGTGTGTGTGTGTGTGTGTGTGTGTGTGTGTGTGTTTGTGTGTGCGCCCATGTCCCTGTGAGGGTGTGTGTTGTGTGTGTCTGTGCGAGGGTGTGTGTGTTTGTGTGTACGGCCTGGCATTACTTTGCCACATTGCCGATGAGAATCAAGGCCGACGCTGAGAAGCAGAGAACACAGTGAATGAGATGAATGCGTGTGTGGGTGTGTGTGTGTGTGTGTGTGTGTGTGTTTTCCTGCTTCCCTTCTTCAAAGGAGCGCCGCCTTTGGCGCCTTTCTCCTACTCTCCCCTCGTTTAATTAAGAAAGCAATCCCTCCTTCCCCAGAGCTCATGCACTCTCTCGCTCCAGCAAGAGTCACGCTTAATAAATGATCATGATGATAAGGGAGGGGTACGATGTGTGTGTGTGTGTGTGTGTGTGTGTGTGTGTGTGTGTGTGTGTGCGCGTGTGTAGACCTGTGACGCTGTCAGCACCATTACGCTACATGCAGCAGACCTGCTCCGATAAAGCGAGGTTAGAGTTTTGATAGAGTGTCCGCCCATAGGACAAATCCCTCATGGCCTGTTGTGATCCATAGACCTGTGAGGGAGGCTATATTAGCTGCAGCGCCCAGAGTGATGGATTGCGCAGAGCTTCCCTTCATTGATTAAGCAATGCTAAGCTAAGCTAAGACTAGCGCGGGCACGGTGGGTCCATGTGGCTTTGCACGCTAGCCGCTGGTTAGCATCGGTGTTGCCGTCGTGCCACTGGAAGCCTATAGGCCGTCGCTACCCGGGCTAGTTAGCGCTCGGCTTCTTAGGCAAGCGAACGTAGCCCCGGGTGGTTTTCGTTGCGTTAGCGTCGGCATGGAAAACTGACATGACGGAGGTTTTCCAGGAGTTTGCATTAGCAATAATGCATGTGGGTGAGCGAGCGATGCGTGGCTATCGCTAGGCTAACGGCGGGCTAATTAGCTGTGACAGCGGAACAGAGAAGCGGGGTCTCGGGAGAGCAGAAGGGGGAAAAGAGAGGGATGAGAGGAGACGGCAAGAGTACGGAGACGAAGACGAGAGAGTAGAAGGGGTGAACGGGGGGGGGGGAGGGGGGGGGGACAAGCGGAGAGGCGAAAGAAGACAGGATGGGGGGCAGACGCGTGGAGGGGAGGTGATTCCTGGCTTTTTTTCCTGTCCCACTTGTCACACTTCCGCGGAGTGCCTCAGCGGCCCCCTCGGACGACGCTCCGCGCCTTTTGTCTTTTTTCATCTCCGCCGTTTTCCTCCCCAACCCCCCATGGTCAGCCTCGACGAGAGCGAACGCTGCGTAAACGGACGACAGACAGCTCTTCCTTCCAGCTGTCTGGCGTGGCGGAGCACCTTGAGTGGTGTGTGGAGGGGGAAGCGAGTGAGGTTTTTTTTAACCTCTTTCAAAGAAAGACTTGAAAGACTCCACGCTCTATGACTCTCCTGTATTGCTGGCGTTCAGTGAATTATAAGCATGGGAAATTCATGAATTCAAAAGAAGTAGAAAAAAATATATATATTTATATATGAATGCATAAATACGTGCAGAAATTCACAGCAGCGAGGCGGGCCCACCACAGTCTTCCTCCCCTTTAAAAGGCCTGGTTTTAGTGGCCCTCTGGATCCACGTTGTGCAACCTCCTCTTCATCGTCTGCCCTCGGCGCGTTAGATCCCCCCCCCTCCCCCTTTTCCCTCCTCCTCTCCTCCTCCCCACCTCCCGTCCTCCTGCCCCTCTTCCAGCCAGCCCTAAGGTCTGTTTGCGTTGTCTCTCTGTCTCTTCTCCTCCTTTCATCCCTCCATCCCCGCCGATTACTCTCCGACCTCCCGGGGTCAGGTTGGGGTCACGCGCAGCGAGCGTAGGCACACGTGTGTTCTGGCGTGCCGTGTGGCGCCTCTGCGAGGACGCCATCGCCTCGGACTCAGGTAAACAAGACCACATCGCCTGCTGCCACCAACAAATCCCCAAACCAATAACTAAACAAACGTGGCAGACAAACAAAGCTGTGTCTGTGCACGATAGAAAGAGCCGGCAGCCTGGTACGTAGCCTTCTCCCTCCTTCCAATCCCACTCGCTAAGGCTTCTCTCTCTCTCTCTCTCTCTCTCTCCCTCTCCCTCTCTCTCTCTCTCTCTCTCTCTCTCTCTCTCTCTCCCCCCCCTCTCTCTCTCTCTCTCTCTCTCTCTCTCTCTCTCCCCCCTCCTCTCTTTCTTGTTCTCTCTCTCTCTCTCTCTCTCTCTCTCTCTCTCTCTCTCTCTCTCTCTCTCTCTCTCTCTCTCTCTCTCTCTCTCTCTCTCTCTCTCTCTCTCTCTCTCTCTCTCTCTCTCTCTCTCTCTCTCTCCTGCCCGTGTGTGTGGACAGTAGCCCTCTGTGATCAGCGGAACAGTCTGACAGCTCGTTGGCTGGCTCTCCTTGCCTGCTTAGAGGGAGACTCTGGGATGTGAAGCGTCCACGGCAGACGAGTGGGGGGCTACGCTAGTAGACATGGCCTTTACGAAAGCCTTCAGTCCTGATCCGACACGTAGCTCACCAGCGCCTAACCGGCAACATTCACAACACAACCACCCCTGGGCTTGGGAGACTGAGGGGAAGGCTTCCCTTACAGACATCTACCTCTCTTCAGAGAAGCAATTGACTCCCCCCCCCTCCCTCCCTCCCTCTCCTTCTTGGTCTTATACACTTTACTCCCTCCATTTCACTCAGTCCTCCCCTCCTTTCCCCCCCCTCTCTCCCCTACCCTCCCCCCTCCTCCCTCCCTCCCTCTCCCTCTTGGTCTTATACACTTTACTCCCTCCATTTCACTCAGTCCTCCCCTCCGTCCCCCCTCTCTCCCCTCCCCCACCCCTGCGGTCCTCGCTGGTCTCCGTGGGTGGAGGGCCAGTGGCACAATGGCGCCCTGTGGGCTTCCTGTGTCTGCAGGAAGCAGCCACAGCTTTTCACAGCCGGCCAAGAGACACAGCTGAGCGGAAGATGCCTGATGCCGCCCCCCCCCCCCCCACCCCGCTCCTCCTCCTCCTCATCCTCCTTCTCCTCCTCTTCCTCCGCCTCCTCCTCCAACCCTTCCCCTTGGTTCTGTGTCCTCTTCGTCATTTTCACTCCATCGTTTCTTTTCTTGTCTGTCCCTTTACCTCTCTCCGTGTCTCTCGCTCAGTCATGCTCTATCCCAGCCATCCATTGTCGTTTCTTCACTCGTTTTTCTTCATCCATTCATCCATCGTCTCTCTGTCTCCATGTGGTTGTCTCTCTCTCTTTCTTAATCCCGCGTCTGCCTGCCTGCCTGCCTGCCTGCCTGCCTGCCTGCCTGCCTGCCTGCCTACCTGCCTGCCTGCCTGCCTGCCTGCCTGCCTGTCTGGCTGTCTGTCTCCATGTCTCTGTCTGTCTGTCTATCTGTCTGTCTGTCTGTCTGTCTCCATGTCTCTGTCTGTCTGTCTGTCTGTCTGTCTGTCTGTCTGTCTATCTGTCTGTCTCCATGTCTGCCTGCCTGCCTGCCTGCCTGCCTGCCTGTCTGTCTGTCTGTCTGCCTGTCTGCCTGCCTGCCTGCCTGCCTGTCTGCCTGCCTGCCTGCCTGTCTGTCTGTCTGCCTGCCTGTCTGCCTGCCTGCCTGCCTGTCTGTCTTTCTGTCTGTCTGTCTACCTGCCTGCCTGCCTGCCTGCCTGCCTGTCTGTCTGTCTGTCTGTCTGCCTGTCTGTCTGCCTGCCTGCCTGCCTGCCTGCCTGCCTGCCTGCCTGCCTGTCTGTCTGTCTGTCTGTCTGTCTGTCTGTCTGTCTGTCTGTCTGTCTGTATGTATGTCTGTCTGTCTGGCGTTTCTCTCATCCTGTTCTCTGCTGTCAATTCTATCCTGAGCCTAAGTGACTCCCCTAGGAAGACATGTTCAAATGAATAAAGTGCAATCGAACCCCCCCGCCCCCCCCCCCCCCCCACCTCCCCCTAGGGGAATGTGCAAGCGGAGCGCCCAAAGCAGACACAGTGTAATTTCTCATTGATCCAGAAGGCCCGGACCTGGCAAGCTCCACAGCAAATTTGTCCTGGAGGAAACAGGAAGAGAGAGCGATAGAGAGAGAGAGAGAGAGAGAGAGAGAGAGAGAGAGAGAGAGAGAGAGAGAGGGTGAACTGGATGTCAGGAGCAGCCTCTTTACAGTATGGGCTTATTACACTAACACACACATGCTGCTTTAGGCTGTACTCTCATGTCCTACTTACAGAGGACAATGTGTTTAGTATGTGCATGTTCATGTGTGTGTGTGTGTGTGTGTGTGTGTGTGTGTGCTCAGTGCCAGACACAGTTATGGGGCGAGCTGGGAGGTCGCCAAGGGCCCCAACGCAATTAATGCTGTTCAATTTGCATTAATATATTGTACCAATTATACCGACATGATCAGTTGTGGTTTCATCATATTGTTTGACGATTGCGGTCCTTATAATGTATGCTTAAGTATTCTATATTGCTATTCAAACACATATGCATAAAATTATTTTCCCACAATCCAACAAACATTGCTAGCGAGCTCTTGATGAATTTGCAATATTCCTCAAGCGCAGCAAGCGACACACACGCCCGTCTTTACTTCAACATTTTTATGGAAAGAAGCATGGAACATGTCAGCATGACTTCTGACAGTGAAAATAACTCCACCTTCAGGTACTGAGAAGAGGATGAGGAAAGAGGACGAGGAAAGGAGGAGAAAAGAAAAGAAAGAAAAACACAGTTAGGCTGAAGTATCAAAGGTCAAAGGTTAGCGAGGTAAAACAGCTGCTGAACGCTTGCAAAGGTTAGATTATGTAACGTTCAACACAGACATTCGTTTAGCTAGATAAGACAAACAGGCGTTTCTGTGTCAAGGCAGCCGAGACAGTGTGCATAAAACAACACACATCGCTAGGAACACAAAACCATTCTAGTATGCCCTAGTGCGCTGATCAGAATGAAAGAATGAGAAGTAAATGGGATATTTTTGGAAGGCTTTGAAGGTGCCTTTCTTAACCCTATTGTATTAGTAATTACATTGAAAGAAAGAAAAACTGAACTAATAACTATAACTTCAATTTAATGATTGATTCAAATAACCAATTATCTTTTTAATCAAAAATATATATTTTCAGTTTTTTAGCTCCATCCATTGATAATAACAATAATTCTAGACACCCACATGGCTTTACACTGTAGGGGGAAGAGGGACTCAAAGTTTGGGGGCCAAAGCGTAGCGCCCAGCTGCACCAAGTGCCATCCCATGACCACGCTGTACAGGGGACATCGGAGGCATCACAGCCACGCTCATCTTCCCCTGCGAGCGAGCGTGTTCGTGCACCAACTCCCTATCTCCACAACTCCATGTCCAATTCCTTCGCCAGCTCTTCCCGCACGCACACACACGAGGACTTTGCTTCCAGGAGGTCGGGGCGGCACACCACTTTTAAACACCCGAAAAGAAAGCTTGTACAGGTACACGGGAAAACAAGAAACACTTAAACGTTCGTACTATACCGTTTGAAAAGTGTAGCATTATCATCATCACCAAAACGATTTTATTATGGTCATTCCTATATTGGACAGACCGTAAAATGACTGTTTTAATTTCATCTTGTAAAAGACACAAACGGTGTGGGCGGTGTGAGGAGTCCTGAAGGGGTCGGTGAGTCTGCAGGCCGCCCCCCGTGCGTGCCTGTCTGAGCGGGTTCAAGGCCCTCGTTGGTGTTCCGTCCCATGCAGCACGTCTCTACACCCTTTACGATCTCTGCACGTTAGCGCGAACACGGCGGACACACACACACACACACACACACACACACACACTGTGTATCCAGGTTAGCTGTCCCTCCTTTTTGTAGTGCTTGCGTTCAGCCTGGTGGAGTTGTTGGAGAGTGTGTGTGTCTGTGTGTGTGTGTGTGCG
>JAPMUY010001235.1:127500-130000 GCA_026901105.3 Galaxias olidus
CATGCCTCTCCTCCTGCGCCACCTCCGTCTCAAAAAACACGATCCCTCACTCGCACCCAGAAACGTGTTGAGGAAGAGGCAGGGACTTAATCAACCATATGTTTAGTGACGTGAACGAGAGAGAGCGAGAGGTGGGGGGGGGGGGGGGGCAGTGAATACGTGGAAACAGCCTAAGATGCCGTTTGTTTTGCTCGACGGGAAAACATGCACGGCAGGAGATGCACTGCGCTCCTGCGTCCCCACTGCGAGGCCGCCCCGTGTGTTTAATGGTCTGGTTTACATTCATGTCGCCCACAATGGCAGCACGGGCATGTGAGCGTGCGGGAGCCGATAATTGGTTAAGGCCTATCATTATCACACGCCCACACCCTTATTAGGTAATTCCCCTGGCGCACTTTTATGGGTGTTCCGCGCGACACTTATTGACACAGTCAATGATATTATGTTCCCAGCCCCACTGCAAAGCAGGCACGCAGACGCGCACACACACACACGCACACACACACACACACACACACACACACACACGAAGCCTAGTAAAGGAGTGTTAACAACAACAAGCATGTTAACAAGCCTTGCGGTCTTTTATATATAATATTTTTTTCATTGAATTAGGTTTAGACGTGATACACACCTCGCCCAAATCTGAAACATTGATTTTCTTTTCTTTTTTTCTCCCCATACTTCCTTTCTCTTCCACTCAACCCCGTCCATTTCCCTCCCTCCATCCATAGCATCATCCCTGCCCTCCTCCCTTCCCTAACCTTATCCTCCCCCGCCTCCCCCCCGTCCCTAACCTTCCCCTTCCCCCTTGTCCCCTTCCGTCCTTCCTGGCAGGTGATTCCTGTCACGACAGGGGGTCCGGCTATGTCATCCATTATGGATAAGCGCAGGTGCCTCTCTTCAACCAGTCACTATATATAGTGCATCTGCCCTGGCATTTCACACAGAGAACACACACACACACACACACACACACACACACACACACACACACACACATCTACCCCTAATCGGATACAAGTGATGGGTGCAATCCTCTAATGTGCACATGTGTATTTTTGAACACACGTTGATGTGTGCGCACCGAAACACAGCACACAAACACAGCTTTCATATTCCGGCGTGTTTGCTTCAAAATCACATCACATACTTCTGTTTGGCATGTGCTTCGCAAAAAAATAAAACACTTAAAAAAATTATTTAAAAAAGCTTCGCTTTGCAATTTTTATGTATTTCTTATTTTTTGCAAACATATCTTCCATGACACCAACACACTGGTGGCCTAGCCTGGCTTCGTCTTCTCTGGAGGGCGAGCTGGAGGTGAGGAAGACCATGATGTACTCAGTGGTGACCCGTGGTCATGGTGTTGGAGGGGGTCACATTACCGCGCTGATTAGGGTTCACATGAGTGGCCTGGCCGTCGCTATCAGCACGGCCCGCTAATCCCCTCCCGCCGCCGCGCCCGTCCTCTGCTCCGGTTAGGATTACAGACCAGAGGAGGATCCCGGCAGACGCTTTAGAGTGGAGGCCTCTTGATGTGTGCGCGCGTGCGTGCGTGTGTGTGTGTGTGTGTGTGTGTGTGTCTGCATGCGTGTGTGTGCGCGCGTGTGTGTGTGTGTGCATGTGCGTATGTGTGTATATGTGTGTCTGCGTGTGTATGTGTGTCTGCGTGTGCGTGTGTGTGTGTGTGTGCGTCTGTGTGTGTGTGTGTGTGTGATTGAAGGAGCATCAAGAGGGCAATCAAAAAATCACGAGCAAAACACCGGCTCCCTTTGTCAACAAACCCATCCACCTCCAATCCCCCCCCCCCCCAACCCCCCCACCCCCTCGCTCATCTCTCCCGATTGCTTAGTCGACAAAAACAACTCCCTATCTCTCTCTCTCTCGTTCTCCGTGTCTCCATGACGACGCCGTGTTTTTCTGCAAAAACGTTCGGGAACAAAACGGCGGCTCCTCGTCTCGTCCGCTGTGAGACGGCGAGGCGCGGCTCTCCGGCGCTCGTGGGGCTAGGCCGCTCGTCCGGCCCGCCTTTGAGCTGAGGGCCCGCGCTGTCGTTCCCTGAAAAGCAGTCGCTGCTGCTCTAAGCGGGCTTCGCGCCGGTGACCTCAAAGAGCAGGTGGGAAACAGTGGGGGGAAAATAAGAGGGATGCGCGTGTTGTCCGACTAGGACTGTCTGATTCTAGTCCGCGCCGTAGAGGCTGAACCGGTAGGGAAACGTTAGCCCGGGAAGCGGACGCGTTCTCAGCGGCCCCTGCCAGCGGCGCCGTTTGGATTCAAATCTCGCTTGTCCCAACTTGCCACGGCCAAAGGTCTGGCTTCTCAGGCTGCCATTTTATTCCGGTGTTTATTTCTAAACACCCAATTTCCATACAATTTCGAGGATAGTGGCACGCCTGGCGTTTTTCTTGTGATTTATTTTAGCTTTTTATTGAGATTCTTTGACCGTAAGTATTGAAGCTGTGTATGTGTGAGGTGAAAGTCGGGAAAACAGTGTAGC
>JAPMUY010001235.1:132500-135000 GCA_026901105.3 Galaxias olidus
GTGTGTGTGTGTGTGTGTGTGTGTGTGTGTGTGCAGATGTGTTTAGGTGTGAGCGTCTCCTTCCTCCCTGCAGCTTACGGAATTATAAATATCTTTGCTAATTAATTAGTAACCAAGCCTCCGTCTCACTGATGGGACTTCGACGGCGATCTCTCTCTCGTTCGTTCAATTTTCACATCTGGAGGGAGGGAGTCCCAACGAGGAGAGAAGGATGGGAGGAGAAGGAGGAGGAGAGGGGAAACATTGTCTCGGCCTTAATCCTCCTCTGGGAGTGGATGCTGGGGGGGGGGGGGGGGGGTTAGGGGTTAGGGGATAGAGGGAAAGGAAAGACGACAGAAGGGGGGATGGATGGAGAGGCAGGGAAAGAGAGAGGAAGAGAAGGATCTCACCCAACGGAGGAGAGTCCATGAAACATGAAACGCACCAGGACGAAGATTGTGAGAGTGAAGAGGATGGACAAACAGAGACCATACGGGTGAGAACAGAAAGAGGAAGAGCGAGACATCGTCTTAAATTAGAAAGGGGGAAAAAAAGGGAGCAAATGACAAAGTAAGAAGGGATGGTGAGATAAATGTGAAGGGACATGACTCAATCAGGCTCGGTGTTCTAACCGTTGAATTTCGTTTCGGACATAATTCAGCTCAGAATCTGTAAGGCTAAAGATGGTCCTCCAGGGCATAATTAACGTGTGCGTATAGCCTACTGTATGTGTGAGAGTGTGTTTGTGATTCTGATGCTCCTGGCTCTGTACTGTAACAGTTAATGTCATTACATGGCTAATGTCAGGGAGCTTCCAGAGCTCTGATTTGGAACAGAAGGAGCCCCACTAAAACTAGCGGGCTAACACGGTCAGCTAAGTCTCGCGGGCTAATGTTGTCAGCTAAGGCTAGCGAGCTAACGCTGTCAGCTAAGGCTAGCGGGCTAACACGGTCAGCTAAGTCTAGCGGACTAATGCTGTCAGCTAAGTCTAGCGGGCTAATACTGTCCGCTAAGGCTAGCGGGCTAACACTGTCCGCTAAGGCTAGCGGGCTAACATTGTCAGCTAAGTCTAGCGTGCTAGCGCTGTCCGCTAAGGCTAGCGGGCTGACACGGTCAGCTAAGTCTAACGAGGTAAGGCACACACACATAGATGAGGAATTAGATTTTGCCATTTGAATGTTTGTGCATTTCTATTATCGTTGAAGCCACATAAATTGCCTGTGTTAACACAAGCCAATGACCATGTGGAATCACGAAAGGGAGAAAGCAGAGGGTTTTTCAGTCGTGAATAGGGTCCGCTGTCCCTGAGTCACCAGTCACAATGCCCCACCGCCCCCAACTCTCACCCCAAACCATTTCACAGGTTCTCCCCTATTCTCCAAAAAGCCATCTCCCTCTCTCTCTCTCTTTCATTGTCTCCAATTCATTTCAGTGTCGTTCAATCTATTTTCTCTCCTTTCATGCCTCCCCGGCGTTCTCTACCTCTCGGCCGTCCTCGTGAACTGCAGCATTGTCTAACGGCCTGTTCCCCTGCTTGCTGTCACCCTCATTTCATCCCCCCCCCCCCCCCCCCCCGCCTGCTCCTCGCCGACACGCCCCCCCCCCCGTTTAGCTCGTTCTATCGCTCCCACTCTTTTTGTATTTCTTTTGTCGTTCCCTCTCTCATCCGTTCTGTCTCGCTCGCTTGAACGAGGTTAACCCCTCCAGGGCTGAACGCTTGGGTAGGGGATGACTGACACACACACACACACACACACACACACACACACACACACGTACCTACCCACACACTCGCCATGCGACTCCGCAAGACACTGTCCTATTTACTAAGGCACTCTCTCGCTAGCCACTCATTTGCTCTGTTTACACTGTCACAGCGTTTGACGCTGAGTGCATGTGTGTGTGTGCATATCTCTGTGTGCGTACGTGTGTGTGTCAGCCAACCCTATATTCAGGAAGATGCGCTGTGAAATATATATTGTGAATGGCATACTGGGAATGTTTCCCTGCTCCATTTGCTCTGAAAGCGTTATTAATGCGTAACCTAGGCACAGCACAAACTTCTCTTTCATGGGAATAAGGTTGACAAAGGATGGATCATTTCACCAAAGCACAGTTTATCCACCCATGTATTCTGCTGGTAAAAAAAGACTACATTGGCAATGCTTTTGGTGCTTTAAGCATATGACCAACACTACATTTCTTTGGATTCTTAAGATTCCTTGCTTGTAAAACGGTCAAAGATGCACTTTTCAGTGCCACACTTGTCAAGTGACAGACCTTGAATTTCAGAGTGAATACTCTTCTCACTGAAATACCCAACTGAACTGAACTCAACTGAACTCAACTGAGCTGAACTCAACTGGCTGAACTGAGCTGAGCATAACTGTACTGAGCTGAACTGAGCTGAACTGAGCTGAGGTGAGCTGAGCTGAGCTGAGCTGAGCTGAACTGAGGTGGGTCCTCCAACCTGACTGGACGGGGGCCACAGTGACATCATACAGCTGGGCTCCGTTCAGAC
>JAPMUY010001235.1:140000-145000 GCA_026901105.3 Galaxias olidus
GCGGCGCGTGAACAACGCGAGGCTCAGTGTCTCTCCAGACTTCGCAAATTAGCGGTGTTTTACCTGCTCCTAACTGCACTGATCATTCAGAGCTGCACTGCTTTAACATCCTATAGCAGACAGGAGCTTTTGGACTTTCGAATACACTATTCTGACAGTTTTCTAGCAGATCTTCAACTCATCCCGGAGATCTCCAGAACACCGGAGGCTGCCCACTCTTCTCGGCCGAGCGGAAGTGGTCGCAGACGGCGTCACACACACACACACACACACACACAACACACTAACACACGGCTCCACTTACCCAGTATTTTCCTCGCTAATGTCAGGTCTCTGATGAATAAGATGGACGAACTTCGACTCTGCCTTACCAATAATAAACGGATTATGGACGCAAACGTCATGATTTTTACAGAGACATGGTTAAGTAGCCTTATTCCGGATAGTGCTATTGAGTTAGCAAGACGCCACACTCACTGTGCTGACAGAACGGCAGATGGCTCCGGTAAAACCAGAGGCGGAGGACTGTGCATTTACATAAACAAAGCTTGGTGCACTAACTCTGCCATCACCGAGAGACACTGCTCACCTAACGTGGAGTTTCTCATGGTAAAATGCAGACCCTTTTACCTCCCAAGAGAGCTCACATCGGTCATAGTCACTGCTGTATACACACCACCGGATGCTAATGCTAAGCTAGCAATGAAAGAACTATATGCAGCCATTAGTAAACAGCAGACAACGCATCCAGAGGCTGCCTTTATTGTTGCGGGGGACTTTAATCACTCCAACCTGAAGACAGTCCTCCCCAGACTACATCAACATGTTTCCTGCCACACTAGAGGGAATAAGACACTGGACCATGTTTACTCCAACATAGCTGGAGCTTACAAAGCTACACCCCTCCCCCACATAGGTCAGTCAGACCATCTCTCTATCTTTCTCACCCCCAAGTATTCACCACTCATCCAACGTGTGGAACCTACAGTGAGGACAATAAAAGTGTGGCCTGAGGGAACAGACTCTTTGCTGCAGGACCGGTTCAAACAAACAAATTGGAATATGTTTGCCACTCAGGCAACCTGTCACTCCCATACAGACATTGAGAGCTTTGCTTCCTCTGTAGAGACTACATCTCCAACACCATAGATAGAGTCACCACTCAGAAACAGATCACCATGTACCCAAATCAGAAGCCCTGGATGAATAGGGATGTTCGTCTCCTACTAAAGGCCCGCAACATCGCCTTCAGATCGGGAGATTCACAAGCCTACAATACAGCCAGGGCCGACCTGAAGCGGGGCATCAAGAAGGCCAAGCACTGCTACAAGCTGAAGGTTGAGGGGCACTTCTCCAGCTCCAACCCCCGACGTATGTGGCAAGGCATTCAGGCCATCAGTAACTACAAGCCCACCAACCCCTCCCCCCTTCCTCCGATGTTTCCTTCCTCAATGAGCTAAACAACTTCTATGCTCGTTTTGAGAAGGACAACCAAGTACCGGCAATAAAGGCAGAGCTGACTGCTGACCACCCACCCTAACACTCTCTCCCACTGATGTCAGAGCAGTGTTGAGCAGGATTAACGCACACAAAGCTGCAGGCCCTGATGGCATCCCTGGACGCGTGCTCAGAGCATGTGCTGGTGAGCTAGCGGGGGTCCTGACGGATTTATTCAACCTGTCCCTGGCCCAGGCTATTGTGTCGACCTGCCTCAAATCTACCTCTATTGTGCCGATACCGAAACATTCCACCCCAACTTGTCTCAACGACTACCGCCCAGTAGCACTCACCCCCATCATCACAAAGTGCTTGGAGCAAGCACATCTCAAATGCTGTCTTCCACCTACCCTGGACCCACATCAATTTGCCTACCGCAAGAACAGGAGCACAGAGGATGCAGTCTCCATTGCACTGCACTCTGTCCTCTCACACTTGGACTATAGGGACACATACGCCAGAATGCTATTCATAGACTTTAGTTCAGCATTTAATACTGTCATCCCCTCTAAGTTGATCACCAAGCTCAAAGACCTGGGCATTGGAGCTTCCATCGGGAACTGGTTATTGGACTTCCTGACCAACAGGCCCCAGCATGTTAAATTAGACCATCACTGCTCCTCCACTCTCATGCTAAACACGGGTGTACCACAAGGCTGTGTGATGAGTTCCTCTACTCCCTATTCACTCACGACTGCAGACCTGGACATAATTCCAACACCATTGTCAAGTTTGCAGATGACACCACAGTAATTGGCCTCATCAAGAACAACGATGAGTCGGCCTATAGGGAGGAGGTGGATCGCCTGGCTGCGTGGTGCGGCGACAACAACCTCCTGCTCAACACCAAGAAGACCAGGAGCTCATAGTGGACTTCAGGAGGAATGCTGACACTCATCCACCCATCCACATCAATGGTGCGGCAGTGGAGGTGTGTGAACAGCTTCAGATTCCTGGGGATCCACATCTCACAAAACCTCACCTGGACAACCAACTGCTCCAACCTGGTCAAGAAGGCTCACCAGCGGCTCTTTTTCCTGAGGAGCCTGAGGAAAAACCACCTCTCTTCAGACATCCTGGTGAACTTCTACCGCTGCACCATCGAGAGCATCCTAACCAACTGTATTACAGTTTGGTATGGGAACTGCTCTGTCGCGGATCAGAAGGCGTTGCAGAGGGTGGTGAAAACCGCCCAGCGCATCGCTGGAGCCCCACTTCCTGCTATAAAGGACACACACACACACACACCCAGCACATGGACTGTTTGCCCTCCTGCCCTCTGGGAAGCGCTACAGGAGCCTACGGACCAAGACCACTAGGTTCAGGAACAGCTTCTTCCCCACACACACACACACACACACACACATATACACACACACACACACACACACACACACACACACACACACACACACCTGTAGATATGCTGTTTATAATGTAAATCATTTTCCCTGCACTACTGTACATACAGTATACTATATATTCTGTAGATTATGTAAATCATCCATTGCACTGTACTGCACTGTACATACTGTATACTTAACATTCTGTAGATAATGTAAATCACCCACTACTGTACACTACTCATATCGTAATTTATTTATACTGTTATCATAGCCTGTTCATAGACATAGATATAGACACTGCACATATGTATATCTTTTTATATCATTTCATACTGCACTTTGTAAATTATGTTATTTAAACACTGCTAAAAGCACTTCTGGTTGAGATGCAATCTGTATTTCGTTGCTTTGTACTTGTGACATGCGCAATGACAATAAAGTTGAATCTGAATCTGCTGCAAATGGACATTCACCGTAAAGAGGCAGAGGAGAAGGTAAGGACTGGAGCACACTGGAGGAGTAAGCAGCTGTTTGAAATGGCCGCAGGCATGTTTTATGACTCTCTCTCTCTAACACACACACACACACACACACACACACACACACACACACACACAAATACATGCACAGACACACGTTCGCACAAATGTGCTTTCACTTGAACTGCATTCATATGTGTAAAGGCTATTTTTATTTAATTAACCGTAGCTAGACAGTCTTTTAAATGTATTACACCGGTCTGATACACAAACAACAATCAGCAGAATAATGAAATAAGATAGATTACCCAACAAATTCAATGCAATATTAGTTTCACAGCCACATGGGAGCATAACCTACACTGCCTCAGAACTAGGCAAAATTAGTACCCTTCATCAATTACAAAACCCACTAGAACTGCCTGCTATATCAATGTAAACAAATATGCAAAGGCATTTTAATATCGTAACATTAATTATTAACTAGTACAACTCACTTTGAAACATAGTAAATGCACTTAACATTGCATATTATTACAAGTATTAATCCAAATCACAAACTGTAAAAATAGTTTTTTAGAGAGGAAAATACCTGATGTTACACAAACCACTATCAGCCCTATAATGAATCAAGAGGAATGACTCCAGTGGAATGTCTGTGGAGTAATTAATGGAGGCTGCCCGCCCAAAGGCCAGTCTAAAACAAAACATAATTGTAAGATAATACCCATATAGATGCATAAAGACACAAATACATGTGTATGCACACAAGTGCATTGCATCGAAAGATAAAATAGACAAAAACACAGTAAATTAATGACACAAATACTTATTAAAGACTTTACCACAGCACCTGAGAGTGTAGCAAACACCACAAGCTGACTAATTAGTCGACCTATATGCACATCTGATACTTCTATCAATTATACTTATAAACGCATTCATCGGATAAAAACAGCACAACGTACATAAAATGCAACGAGAACACTCATTTACATTATTAATTTTAGATAATGATCAGGGCTATTATAACTGTCTGATATTTTTTCTTACAAAATATGCAATTAACGTGCCTTTAAAAAAGCCTATGAATTCAAAAGGGAGGAAAATAGCATTATGTGAACCAAGAGAGTTTTGCAAGCAAAATAAGTCAAGCAGTTGAATGCGGCCGATGGGGCCACAATGACTAATAGGCCTATCAGCTGTGAGTTATTCATAATATAGCAGCCAATTAGCGTTAGCCGTATCAGCAGTGGTGAGTGGAGTCGTTAGCATCCCAGCTAATTAGCGTGAGTCTCGCGTGTCACGGGTCACTAGGGAGACAAACTGCACACCTGCATCTCCATGTTTGATTGACAAGTAGCTCATCTGAATGCCAATAACAGCTGATACCGCACACACACACACACACACCCACACATACAGATACATATACCCAAACCCAGACAAGACCTTCACATACACCCACACACACACACACACACACACACACACACACACACACACACACACACACCTGGACAGCAGAACTACTGTGCATGCTAGCAGACACATTGGCGGGAGCTGTTAAAGTGACCCTGACATCAGACACATGGAGAAAGGCTGACAAGATAGAGTGCGTTTGATTTGATGATTGTCTCATCCCAGACTGGAGGCTCAAACTGAAGCTGACAACACG
>JAPMUY010001235.1:150000-152500 GCA_026901105.3 Galaxias olidus
CACACTGCCCCGCTAGTGGACCCTCCGTGTGTGTGTGTGGGGGTCCATCTATGTCTATCTACATGCAATTTACAACATCTCAACATTACTTGTGCTGTGTAAAGTATAAAGTATAAAATATGCATGTGTGTGTGCATGTATGATGTGTGTGTGTGTGTGTGTGTGTGTGTGTGTGTGTGTGTGTGTGTGTGTGTGTGTGTGTGTGTGTGTGTGTGTGTGTGTGTGAGTGTGTGCGCTTGTGAATGTGTGATGGTACGAGCCTTTACTGTAAGTGACTGCAGTGACAGGCGCCAGCCAACCTCGATAAGTGTGTGGGTGTGGACAGGGTTAGGCATACGACCAGGAGTTTGACTGCAGAGTGATGCACAGCACCTGTGTGTGTGTGTGTGTGTGTGTGTGTGTGTGTGTGTGTGTGTGTGTGTGTGTGTGTGTGTGTGTGTGTGTGTGTGTGTGTGTGTGTGTGTGTGTGTGTTTTATTCATGGAGGGGTGGGTGCAGAGTCAGGACAGGTAAAATATTCATATGCTGCTGTGCAGCAGGCTTAGAAGGAGGACACAACCACGACCCCCAGTAGAAGAAAAGAAAGGTTATTGTTGCCCCAAGAGAGAGAACAAATCTGTATGGGCACGCACGTGCGTGTGCGTGTGCGTGTGTGTGTGTGTGTGTGTGTGTGTGTGTGTGTGTGTGTGTGTGTGTGTGTGTGTGTGTGTGTGTGTGTGTGTGTGTGTGTGTGCATGTGTCATTTAGCAGGCTGAGACTGGCCTTTCTAATCTGCATCCTCTTAATTAAAAGAGTGTGACTAAATGGAGCGGTACCGGAGCTGTCTGCCGGGGGGAAATGAAAAGGAAGGGATGATGAGAGAGAGGAGAGAGGGGCGGAGGGGAGGCGGAGGAGGAGGAGGGGAGGGCGGCGAGGAGGAGGAGGAGGAGGAGGGCAGCGAGGAAAAAGGTAGGGAAAGGAACTATGTGTGGATGGGAATGGAAGGATGAGGAGGGTGGGGGGTGAAAAGATGAAGGGAAGGAGCAGTGAAGTGAGAGGAGAGGAGGGAAAAGAGAGGGAGAGGGAGGGAGACGGAAGAAAAAAAGAAAAGGAGCAGCATTTATTAAAATCTTATGAGGGGATGGATGGATGGATGGATGGATGGATGGATGGATGGATGGATGGATGGATGGATGGAGGGTTGTATATGGATGGATGGATGGATGGAGGGTTGTATATGGATGGCATGGTATGTGAGTGGCATGGCTAATCCATCAAATGTAAAATAAAAGAGCAAAGTATCCCCCCCCTCTTCTTTCTCTCTTACACACACACACACACACACACACACACACACACACACACACACACACACACACACACACACACACACACACACTCTCTCTCTCTATCTCTGGGCACAGCTTTAGTGAGCTCCCTCTGCTTACTGAGAGCTCTGGGGGATTCTCTGGTGTCGCCAGGAGGGTGTGTGGGGGGGGGGGGGGGGTGTGTGTGTGTGTGTGTGGGGGGGGGGGGGGGGCTAGTGGGAACGCACAGACAGGCCCGGCAGCGTTTACAGTGTTTGTTTGATCCTCCCTGCTGACTCAGCACACACTGATCATCTTCTCTGGGATCAACACGCTGATCATCTTCTCTGGGATCAACACGCTCATCATCTTCTCTGGGATCAACACGCTGATCATCTTCTCTGGGATCAACACGCTGATCATCTTCTCTGGGTTCCTCCTCCAAAGGCCTCGAGGCGACACCGGGACACCTGCACGGCCCATATCACCTCAGCATGGTGCTTCCATAACGGCTGCTCCTCTCTCTCTCTCTCTCGCTCTCTCTCTCTCTCTCTCTCTCTCTCTCTCTCTCTCTCTCTCTCTCTCTCTCTCTCTCTCTCTCTCTCTCTTCTCTCTCTCTCTCTCTCTCTCTCTCTCTCTCTCTCTCTCTCTCTCTCTCTCTCTACCTATCTATCTATCTATCTATCTACTGTCTGTCACTCCCTTCGTCCGGCCGCACCCCCATCCATCCATCCATCCATCCATCCATCCATCCCTTTCTCAAAGAATGCTTAGGACCCTGTGCAGAGTGCCCTCTGACCCTGTCCTGAGGAGAGGCAGCTGTGCGGTGCTGTTGCTCTCCAGCCGTGTGCGGGGCCAGCTCGTCCGTCACGGCTAGGCGGACAGGCCACCTAAGATGGCGTGCCCTATCTCTGACAGGCCCACTCACAACGCCACACTGCTTTTATGGGGCGGCCATGTTGGATTCTGTGTGGCCCGGCGTTCCCCTCAAACGACAGATAAATACGGCATTTATCTCTGCCACGGTGCTCGATACTCTCCTGGAGCGGATTCGGGGCACCCTGGCATGAAGCGCGAGTGGGCGCCTGTCGATACATTTGGACAGTGAGATAACTCCTCCGGGGGTGATGAGCTATCACTCGGGTTTGTGGCGATCGATCGCCGCCTGGGTGGTTTTCGGGAAGGAGCCTCCTTCTCCTCGGACACGAGCGGCTG
>JAPMUY010001235.1:165000-175000 GCA_026901105.3 Galaxias olidus
AGAGAGAGAGGGAGAGGGTGTAAAGGAGAGAGGGGGGAAAGAAAGATTGAGGAAAAAAAAGGTGAAAGGTAGGGGAGAGGAACGCTGGTCCTCAGCCCCGCTCGCTTTGGACTCCGCGGGGGGAAATCAAGCTGACGTGTCATCAGCACGAGGGGAGGAAAGTGCTGATCTCCCTCGCTCTCTCTCTGCCTGTCTATCTCTCTGCCTGTCTATCTCTCTCTGTCTCTCTCTCGCTCTCTCCCTCGCTCTCTCTCTCTGCCTGTCTATCTCTCTGCCTGTCTATCTCTCTCTGTCTCTCTCTCACTCTCTCCCTCGCTCTCTCTCTCTGCCTGTCTATCTCTCTCTGTCTCTCTCTCACTCTCTCCCTCGCTCTCTCTCTCTGCCTGTCTATCTCTCTCTGTCTCTCTCCCACTCTCTCTGTCGCTCTCTCTCTCTGCCTGTCTATCTCTCTCTGTCTCTCTCCCACTCTCTCTGTCGCTCTCTCTCTGTCTGTCTATCTCTCTCTGTCTCTCTCTCGCTCTCTCCCTCGCTCTCTCTCTCTGCCTGTCTATCTCTCTCTGTATCTCTCTCGCTCTGCCTGTCTATCTCTCTCTGTCTCTCTCTCGCTCTCTCTGTCGCTCTCTCTCTGTCTCTTTTTCTCTCTCTCTCTCTCTCTCTCTCTCTCTCTGTATGCATGCATGTGCTTGTCTGATGTCTGTAGTGTGTGTGTGTGTGTGTGTGTGTGTGTGTGTGTGTGTGTGTGTGTGCGTGCGTGTGTTGTAACAGACTTCTTTTGACCACCAGTCCCCGTGTTCTCTAGCTCCAGCTCTGCCCATTTTCAGAGGATTTGTCTTTCCTCGTTCTTCCTCTCCTCCCTTCCTCCTTCCATCCCTCCTTCCCTCCTTCCATCCAATCTTTTCTTTTCTTTACTTTACTTTTCCTTTGATCAGGGTGAGAACTCTCTCAACACTTGGAACGACTGCGAGAACAGGAGCTGATAGTGGGGACGGAGTGAGCGATGGAGGCTTACACAGAGGGAGAGAGGGAGAGAGGGAGAGAGGGATGAGAGGAGAAGAGAGGGAGAGAGGGATGAGAGGAGAGGATTGTTTGAGGTGCTCTTGACCACTGTGTCTGTCAGGATAACTGATCGCAGCGGTGGTGGAGGAGGTCCAACACACACACATACACACATACACACATATATATAGACACACACTAGCTGTCAAGTAGACCACTTAACCCCACAACTCTGCCACACTTATACACACACACAAACACACACACACACACACATACACACACATATTTTCTCTCTATGTGCATTTCAGATGCTACTCCTGTAAACGCACTCACACACAAATACATGGATTCACAGACACACGCAATTTATGGTAAACACGCTGGGAGCGTGCACACACACAAACACACACCACACACACACACACACACGCCACACACACACACACACGTGGGGGCTGTTTGCGTCAGCGTCTGAGCTGATGTAAGACGGTCGGACAGAGGGCAGATTTGTTCAACAGGACGGCTGTCAAAACATCAGCGCTCGATACACATCAGGACGACCCTCGCAGGGGCCACACGCACAACACAGCACGCTCTCACACACACGCTCTCACACACACACACACACACACACACACACACACACACGCACACACACGCACACACACGGGCATCACTGTCTAGCAGACTTCCAAACAGTGCCTGGAGGGATCCAGGCTGATATTCAATCAATCCCACTCACACTCCCACATCTGCTGCTTTCCACTGCACACACACACACACACACACACACACACACACACACACACGCACGCACGCACGCACGCACACACACACACACACACACACACACACACACACACACACACACACAGGTACAGAAGTAAAAAAAGCAGCGTTGGCAGACTACATAGAGATGGTTTGAGCCTCCTAAGCCGCGACGGCAGGCAGCAGGAGAGAGCTGCTCACCTGGCCGTGGGACGAGTGAACAGCCGCTAGCAGCAAGCAGCCCCCCCAGCCGGCCCCCCCAGCCAGCCCCCCAACCAGCCCCCCAGCCAGCCAGCCCCCCCCCCCCCCCGCCAGCCTGCCTGTGTGAACACTCCCTGGGATGGCCCTGTGCCAGATGGGCCCTGTGTGGAAGGTGTGTGTGTGTGTGTGTGTGTGTGTGTGTGTGTGTGTGTGTGTGTGTGTGTGTGGTGTATGTGTGTGTGTGTGTGTGTGTGTGAGAGAGAGTGTGTGTGTGCGTGTTGCGCGGCTAATTGATTGTGCTCGTCAGCCCTGCTGTTAGGGCTGCCGTCTGACAGAAGGAGACCACTGCTAGTCTAACGTGCCTGCCGCACACGCGCGCACGCACACACACACACACACACACACACACACGTCCCGTCAGAGTCAGTGGGTTCGTGTGTGATGCTCTTCGGCCGTGCGTGTGGCGCTCACCCAGCCTCCAAGTCAGCCACGCTTTGGAGTCTTCTCCTTCCGCCGTTTGATTGACAGGCGGTAGAAACATGGCTGTGTGTGTGTGTCTGTGTGTGTGTGTGTGTGTCCGTGAACTGTGAAGGGAGAGGAAGCGGCCCGTCCTCCGTGCCGTGGGATGCCGTGTGATCGGCCCAGTGATTGGCTGAATGTGTGGATGGCCCTGTGCTGATTGGTCGAACGGGAGATGGGGTAGAGGCCGTCCTGTCTGGTCAGGGCTGTTGAGCTGAGCTACCCCTGTGCACCACCGATAGCAGCGTGAAGGGAGGACTGGATACACACACACACACACACACACACACACACACACACACACACACACACAGTCCTACTGACTGTTGTTGATAGAGTATTGGTCTCCTCCCCTGTTGGCCATGGATCAGAAGGCCATCCAGGGACAAGTGCCTCTCTTCCCTCGTTCTGTCTCTCCTCTCTCATCCCTCACTCTCTCTCTATCTCTCTCTCCTCTCTCATCCCTCACTCTCTCTCTATCTCTCTCTGTCACTCTCATCCCTCACTCTCTCTCTCTCTCTCTCTGTCACTCTTCTCTCGTCCCTCAATATCCCTCCTCTCTATCTGTCTCTCCTCTCTCATCCCTCACTCTCTCTCCTCTCTATCTGTCTCTCGTCTCATCCCTCACTCTCTCCTCCCTTTCTCTGTCCTCTCATTCCTCACTCTCTCCTCTCTTTAGGTCTCCCTTCTTTCTCTCTCTCTCTCTCCTCTTAAGATTCACACCTCCAATTGCCCTCTCTCTCTATCCCAATATCTGTCTCCATCCCCCTCCCCTCTTTCATCATCACGCTCTTACATCCCCTCTCCCTGCCCCCCCCAACCCCACTCACCCCCTCTCCCTCCTTCTCTCCATCCTTCTCTCCCGATCCCTCCTTCTCTCCCGATCCCTCCCTCTGTTTACGCTGCGTTTTTTCCATGGAGTTTGTTTCCCCCCTCTCCTTATTTAAAGAGATGAATCGGCCTGTCAGGCGGAGCCCCTCTGTGTCTCTTTCTCCCTGTGTGTGTGTGTGTGTGTGTGTGTGTGTGTGTGTGTGCGTGTGCGTGCGTGCGTGCGTGCGTGCGCGTACTGTACTCCTTTGTGAGGCCGTCCTTAATGATGCAGATTCAATGCATCGACACGGGCCCTCTCCGTCAGCACTCGCAGCACTGCGTCGTCTCCGGGACTTAAAGGTCCCCTCCGGTGTATGATTCTCTGGCGAGAAAAGCGGGGTGGCGCTCAGCGGAGGTTCCTTTAGGAGACGGAGCTAGATGGCCCCGTCAGAGTTCTCTCTCTCTGTGTGTGCTTCGTGGGGTTCTGCTCCGGCTCCGTGAACTCTAACACTGCTGTCTTAGAGGCTCTGTGAGGCCACTGTCACGTTAGCACTGATGTGCATTGATTATGCATTCTGTCCCCTTTATTCTTTTTTTCTTTCTTTCAGCTTTGTTCCTCTGCCACCCTCTCTACTTTAAATTGGCCTATAATCAGCCCCTGCGTGTGTGCGTGTGTGTGTGCGCACTCTCAAGGTGACAGCCTGCAAAAGACAGTTGGCTTTTGGTATGTGTGTGCGTGTGTGTGTGTGTGGGTCTGAGCTGGCCTGGCCATATTGCTGAGTCAGCCAGGGGGTTCCATGCATTATTCAGCGCACAGAGCCAACGTGTCAAAGTGGGGGTTGGCTAGCCTGCTAAGTGGACTAGCGCGGGGTCAATAAGACAGGGGGCTTGCTAGCCTAGCGTGCGACTACGATTAGCGGACGGGTTAGTGTGGGGTGAGGCAAGTGAACGCTTTCATGTGATCAATGAAATTGGAGGGCTCGCTACAAGGTTAGCGAGGTCCGGGGCGAGAGTGGTGGGCTAATGGGCTAAAAGATATCTCGCTGGCCAGCTGTGGCCTTCAGGGAACCTAGCTGGTAAATAGCCTGCTATGCTATGCTAATGACACTCCCAGCAGGTCAAGGCTAAGAAGAGAGCAGATGCTACCAGGCGTTCATTACAAGACTTGTTCCTGCTCCTTCTGTGACTTCACACAGTTGCGTCCGGAAGATTACCGCAGTAAGTAGAAAAAAGTCTTTCAATCTTACCAGAGGTTAGTGGGAGGGGATTGATTGTTGACTTCGAAGTTAGCTACAGTGTTGCCCCCAAAGCAGCTGGAGAAACAGCACCCGGAGCCTGCCTTTGAAGAGGTCTGACGCTAAGGTAGCACAAGCACAGCCTGGGAGGATTTACATTAGGCTGGCCTATCAGAGAGGGGCGTAGGTTTACTGGGGGGGGGGGGGTTACATTAGGCTGGCCTTTCAGAGAGGGGCGTAGGTTTACTGGGGGGGGGGGGGGGTTACATTCGGCTGGCCCGTCAGAGAGGGGCGTAGGTTTACTGGGGAGGGTTACATTAGCGTACAGCCCTGCTTGGGGGGGGGGTAACTTTAGGCTGGCCCGTCAGAGAGGGGCTGGCTGGCTGCTAGCGGTAATCAAAGACAAGAGAAGGACTGGAGATGATATCAAGAGAGCAGCGTGAAAGAGACAGCAGAGGGTTTTTTTTTTTTTTAAAGGTTGTCCTTGCATGCTCGCGCACATACACACACACACACACACACACACACACACACACACACACACACACACATACACCCAGTTTGCTCCATCGACGCTAAAGCCTTCCCTTTGAGGGAGAAGATAAACATTCAACGATGTATCAAAGTACTCTTACAGTCAGGCATCCCACACACACACACACACACACAAACCCACACAAACACACACACACACACACACACACACACACACCCACACACACTCTCACACACACACACACACTCACTCACAAACCCACACACCTACACAGAGCAAATGAATATCCTGTTTATTTATGAAGCTAAATTGGAGATGCTCCGGTGTGCGGTGCGTTTGATGTCCCTCGGCTATCTCGGGACCTTCAAACTGCCTTGTTGACTTTTCTGGAGTTTTATATTAGCACTCAATTAACACCCGCCCTTCACCCCGCCACACACACCACACACACACACACACACACACACCCACACACACACACACACACACACACACACACACACACACACACACACACACACACACACAGACCTCCACCCTTCTCGTCTGTCTCTCCCCTCCTCCGTCTCGCTCGGCGGGGCGGTCCGTGTGTTTGGGTAGCCCCCCTCACCGTCCCTGTATACACACACACACACACACACACACACACACACACACACACACACACACAACGCGTGCCGAGTCTAATGTACTCGCACACTGCTTTGACCCCCGCTAGGAGAACAGAATGGAGCGGTCTCACACCCTGTGGTGTTTGGGATTCTTCCACAATTGCTCCCAGGCGGGCGGTTAGGTGGTCCAGCGCGGGGTTGTCGTACGATTTTGCCTATTTTTGATAATAGAAGTTCAGGACAGCCAGTGTTTGTCTTGGTGAGCCTTTATGTACGTGTGTGTGCCTTTGTCTGGATGTGTGTGTTTGTGTGTTTGTGTGTGTGTGTGTGTGTGTTCATCAGCATGCTGAGTGTAGCGTGACAGAGAGTAGGCCCGCCTCCCCGTTGGGATGGTGATGAGTAGCATCAGCCCACAGAGAACGACAGAACCTGCACGTCTCTCAGCTGGGCGTCATGGTGACGAGGGGGAGGGAGGCGTTTCTCCTTACCTTCCTCCAGGCCGACGCCCCATCCCGCGGGTCCCTATAGACGAGCAGGGCCCCCCTCGCTGAAACCACGGGGAGACACAGCGACCGGATCCCAGGACACCACGCGGCCGCACTTCCCAACGTTAGCCCGCCGCTAGGTAACGTCCACGGATTCTAGGTAACGTCCACGGATTCTAGGTAACGTCCACGGACTCTAGGTAACGTCCACGGACTCTAGGTAACGTCCACGGACTCTAGGTAACGTCCACGGACTCTAGGTAACGTCCACGGATTCTAGGTAACGTCCACGGATTCTAGGTAACGTCCACGGACTCTAGGTAACGTCCACGGACTCTAGGTAACGTCCACGGATTCTAGGTAACGTCCACGGACTCTAGATAGCGTTGACATGGGTCCTCTGACAAGGAGGGGGGGGGGGGTCGTGGTCGGACGTTGAGGGGGGAGTGGGGGCACAGAGGAGTCAGTGAGGGGGCCGTAATGCACCTTCAGTGTTCTGCTCTGTAGTTGTGTGCAGCCCGTGGTCGGCCTCTATAATTCATAGCCATGCATGTACAGCGCAGGGCATTCACTGCTGCTGTGGGGGCTCACTAATGCACAGGACAACATGCACTGTGTGTGTGTGTGTGTGTGTGTGTGTGTGTGTGTGTGTGTCTCTCTGTGTCTGTGTCTCTCCAGCCTTTTCTGTTTTTCCTCCATCTCCGCTTTTCCTGGGCCTTCTCTCCATATCTCTCCATCTCTCCTCCAGTCTTTTTTTTCTCTCTCTTTGGTTCCCCCTCTCTTCCTCTGCGTAGTGTGGAATGGAACAGAGCCCCCCCCCCCCACCCCCCCTTGGCATCTCTCGGTTAGAGACAGGACCTGGACCGTGGGCGTTTTGAAGCCTAAGCGGAGCCCCCCTCTCGCTCTCGCTCTCGCTCTCGCTCGCTCTCTCTCTCTCTCTCTCTCTCGCTCTCTCGCTCTCTCTGATCCAGGGGTTAGCACCAGGACTGTGGGCGTTATGAAGCCTAAGCAGAGGCCCTCTCCCTGACCACCCAGCACACACGCACACTCTGTGTCTTTACGCTCTCTAGACGCTGCACTGTACAAGGGAGTGTCTGAAGCAATGCAGAGGCGTGGCCCTCGACGAAGAAGAGAAGGATATGGAAGAGGAGGAGAGAGAGGAGAAGAGAGAGAGAGGGGCTGCTGAGGGAAGTGGGACGATGGAGGGAGGGGGGAGGGGAGGGGAGGGGAGGGAGGGAGGGAGGGTGAGGTCCGATGCTGACCAAAGCTGACACCCCTCGGCATGCTGCAATACACCAGGGAACAGACTGAGCGATAAGGGTGTGTGTGTGTGTGTGTGTGTGTGTGTGTGTGTGTTCACGCCTCTGTGAGTGTGTGAGCGTGACAGAGAAGAGGGGGGGGGGGGGGGGGGGTTGGTATTTAAAGCTGATGTGTCATAAAGGGGGAGGCGGAAAAAAAGCTCACCCAGCACAAGTTTGGATACTGACACACCACACACACACACACACACACACACACACACCTACAGTGGCCCTGAGTTTAACATGTAGCCTCCGGAAATGGCTTTAGCAGGGCCGCTGTGAGGCATGTAGAATGAGTGGGATTCAGCCTTCGGCCCACTTCACATCCTCCAGAGGACTCACACACGCACACACACACACACACGCACACACACACACACACACACACACACACACACACACACACACACACACACACACACACACACACACACACACACACACACACACACACACACACACACACACACACACAGTGTTTAGAGTGCTAACGGCGGTGTTTGACTCCAAGGCACTGGCTCAGACAGTCAAATAAGGAAAGATTGTGTGGAAAGTCAAATGGGAGTGGGAGCACAGAGCGCAGAGGTTGGGATGTGAGGAGGAGAGAGGAGAGGAAGAGAGGGGGGGGGATGGACGGCAGGCTGCTGCACGAAGCCGGAACGCTATGGGGGAATGGTTTGGTAAAGGCACCCCGGGGTTTGTGAGCGGTGCGGCGGCGGCGGCCATCTTAGACGTCCTCATGGCTCTCTGTGTTGATGAGTGGTCTGTGCTGATCCCTCCACAGGGACCAAACGTGGGTGTTGTAGTTTTTAAAAGGGATGTGAACGGATCACGTCCTTGCATGATGAAGTCAGATGGGAGGGGTGGGAGGTCATAGGTCACACGTTCCTTTACTTTTGTTTTGTTTTCTTTCTGACCCCGTGACGTGGCTCTTTTGGGTGATGCATGGTGAGCAGATCGGACGCAGGCTTTTGACGCCTCTTTCTAGCTCGGCGGCAGGCTGACTTCTCCCCCGTTTTTCATCTCTCTCTCCGACAGCCTCCCTTTTTCTCACTGAAACACACACACACACACACACACACGCACACACACACGCACACACACGCACACAAACACACACCTTCTGTGGCCCTGAGGGTGCTGTGAAGGTGTGATTGACACTGAACAGAAATACATTTCTGTGTGCTGAGGAACATTGCACCCCGTACACTAGAGCAGAGGTGGGAACACACACACGCACGCAGACACACACGCAAACACACACACGCACACGCACAGACACACACACACATTAAGGGTATTATTTGGCACTAATCCATACACACAGCCCTTATCACAGCGAGGCAAGATTCGGGATTCAAATCTTTTTAATTGTGACCGGGTGTCAGACAAGGCGGTGTGGATAATTCAACCTGAGAGTTCATACATTGTGTGTGTGTGTGTGTGTGTGTGTGTGTGGTGTCCAAGTGTTGCGTGTATAATTTGATGCGCGTTCAAAGTTGTGTGTGTGTGTGGGTGTGTTAGCGTGGGGTGTCTAATTGGAGCTGTCTGAGTCATCCTGAGAGTGCTAATATGATCAGGGTTGATGGACACCGCGCGTCTGTCTGAGGAGACTTGACTCTCCACAAAGTCTACCTGGAGCTCCGTGGTCATGACGTTATACAGTGATGAATACATTGTAGAGTGATGAATACATTGTAGAGTGATGAATACGTTATACAGTGATGAATACATTGTAGAGTGATGAATACGTTATACAGTAGAGTGATGAATACGTTATACAGTGATGAATACATTGTAGAGTGATGAATACGTTATACAGTGATGAATACATTGATGAATACGTTATACAGTGATGTGATGACGTTATACAGTTATACATTGTAGAGTGATGTGATGAAAACATTATACTGTGTACATAATACAGTGATGGGGGGGGGGGGCTCTTTTTAGTTGGCAGGCAGGCAGGCAGGCAGACAGACAGACAGGCAGATAGATAGTAAGACAGGCAGATAGATAGTAAGACAGGCAGACAGACAGACAGACAGGCAGATAGATAGTAAGACAGGCAGGCAGGCAGAGACAAATGGTCAGACAGCTCTGCTCTGCTAAGGGCTACTCTATTCTCTTTCCTTCAGCATCGCTTTCCGAATGCAAACAACTGCTGTGTGTGTGTGTGTGCGTGTGTGTGTGTGTGTGTGTGTGTGTCTGTGTGTTGGCATTCTTCCTCTCACTTGATTGGAGGTCTGGCTGCCTTGTTTGCCCGGTCGTGAGGTAATTGTCAGTTCTGTGTCAGGAGCTCTCGCCGTGTAAGGTCACTGGAGGTTTGACGTGTGTGTGTGTGTGTGTGTGTGTGTGTGTGTGTGTGTGTGTGTGCGTGTGTGTGTGCACGTGTGCGCGCGCATGTTCGTTTCTTCACTTTAAACACACATCAGCATTCCAACTTCCTCATATTCTCCATTGTTTTCATGCCGACATAGTGCTTACCTGTGTGTGTGTGTGTGTGTGTGTGTGTGTGTGTGTGTGTGTGTGTGTGTGTGTGTGTGTGTGTGTGTGTGTGTGTTGACCTTTCACT
>JAPMUY010001240.1:0-5000 GCA_026901105.3 Galaxias olidus
CTGCAGGGATTAACAACAGAGAGAACGATGAAGGGCCACCCTAAGTAGGTCTGATATGAAAGAAGGAAGAAATCAGAGGTATACCTTAACAAAAAAGTCATAATTGTCTTTTCTGTTTTGTCCTTTTATTTTGGATGTTGTTGCCAGGATGCTGGCCTCAAAGCTATTATTTTTCACTTTCATTGGAGTAATCAAGTTATTATAAATATAATATGTACCCAATATGGTCTAAACTGGGAAACTTTGACGTTATCTGGTCAGTGTCTGGTGTTTTATTGTCACACATAATAATCACAGCGCCGCATGGACAGAGGCCAAAGGCAGGAGAGAGAGCGTGCCATGGTGATCTATCGACCTATGCAGAGTGTCATGGAATGTAGGATTTGACATTATACAAGGTAGTGGTAATAGTTGGTTCCCAACAGATATGCTCCGAGTCACCAGATTGAAGCCTTAGTCTGGCTAAAGTGACTGTGATATAATGTTGTGTGGGTACTTTTTTTTTTATTTTGATCTGATTTAACTTGACTCCCACTTTTATGTAACACACCCCCCTCCCCCCCCCCCTGTGTGTGTGTGTGTGTGTGTGTGTGTGTGTGTGTGTGTGTGTGTGTGTGTGTGTGTGTGTGTGAGGAGGCAGAAAGTCCCGCATACAGTACTGTAACGCAGCTACGTGAGTTTCATTATTAAAATCTTTATTTTTATTTTTTTATTCTTATTATGTTGGATACCTAAATTTGGACAGTGGGGCTCCCTCGCCTCTGGGGGCTGTGGGGTATATTTACGTCTCTGCTTATTTGGTTAATTGATATTGTTTTACAAGCTTGCTGTCAAGGGATTATTAGCCTAATTGCCGAAAATCGGCATTAAAGACCTTGAGAGGGTGAATCTGTTTAAAAGATAAATATATAAGTTAGCATGGTCTCCGTTGAGAAAATAGAAATGTATATTTTCAGCATGGTGACACTGTTTCAAAGATGTAAATATATGCCAGCACACTGTTGAGCAAATATATAAATATACTATATGTCGTTGGCAAGCCGTGTGTAGGAAATGCTTCAATTTGAAAAAGGGAAATGATGAGTTTTAATATTTTTAATTGAATAAAAAGCTTTCCACCATGATATGGGACTTGCTAGTGAAATTCAATGGTACCCTAGTGGATTACATATTTCTTTGTAATGAATTTCATGTATCTTAGGCTGTAAATGCAGTGACTTTGTTAATTAGACAACTCACTCATCATCCCAGCCCAAGCTCCTCTCAGAATTTCGGGTAGTCTTTAATCACATACACAGAAATCTACATCTTGAATAAAGATAAAGACAAGACGCTTCTCTTGAAAAAAATTGTCGAATGTATAAATCTAGAGTTGCACATTATCACATTTCATGGTATCATAGTTGCTTTGTAACAGCGGTCTGTTGAGGAGAACGCTGCAGACACTGGAGTTGAGGTGATCTCATCATTAACAGATGTACGCCTGTCACTGCCTTAGAATTTTACACTCAGATAACCACAGAGGATCTTGCCACCGATGTTTTGGTGTATTGTCGTTATCACTAAGCAGCTCTAATTTGTACCACAGTCTTATTTTCAGGGAGATGAACTGTAACACAGAAATTGGGAGCCTTTGGCTGTATTAACACAAATAATGTTAATCATTATATTGAATAGTGCAAAAAACTATTAAATGAGTTGAACAGATAGTTGTGGCCCACACACACACACACACACACACACTCCCACCCCCCCCCCCCCCACACACACACACACACACACACACACACACACACACACACACACACACACACACACACACACACACACACACACACACACACACACACACACACACACACACACACACACACACACACACACACACACACACACACACACACACACAAACCCACTGACACAACCATACACACACATGCGCGCACACACACACACACACACACACACTTGCAGACACACGGATGGTGAATACCTAACACAATCTCTGGTCTGATACTAACAGGCATTGCTACATCAGTCTGTGCAGGAATTTTCACTGCACTAGCACTTCTGTGAGTCAAAGTCAACAAACCAATGTCACCAATGTCTATATAATGAAGGTCGTTTATAATGTAAACATAACACACAAAACATTTTCAGATTGGAGAATTTAATTTAGACCACATTGAAGCTAGAAGGAGTCCAAAACGTCAGGCTACTGCACCTAAAGCCATAATGTCATAACTGCTCAATACAGATTGTCATTTCTATGTTTTCCAAGAGGGGACATAGCATCAGGTAATTGGTATCCAATCTTCAGTTGTGTGTTTGGACCTGTCAGAGACTGGTTTTTGTTAAAATGTAAAATGTATTTATGTACATACAGACATACCACATTAAACATAGAATTCCAATCTTTTATGTCGCTGTTCATCTCTATTTCAGCAAAGAAGAAAATCAATATTTTTCATGTGTGTTTATTTCCATTATTGACATTGACACACACAAACCAGGTTGGCGCTGATAATCCCATTGAGGTCTGAGGAGTAGGCTTCATCGCTTGCAAGTCAGCCTCTCCCTCCGTGGAACACTTATACACAGACTTCACTTACGTTGCTCTATTCCCCCCTAAGAGCTAATTACATCAGAGATGGAGAGAGGGAACGAGGGGAGAGCGCGCATGAGAGAATGGGAAGAGGAGGACAAGGAGGCAGAGAGAAGGTCAGGATGAAAGGAAGAGTGGAGACAGTGGGATGGTGGAAGAGGGGAGATGGACAGAGAGTGCAGGATGAGAGCAAGAGGTAAAACAAAGCAATGTTTTACCCTCTTACTCTCATCCCACCACTCTCTGTCCATCTCTCTCTCTCTCGTTCTCTCTCTCTCTCCCACTCTTCCCATTATTTCGTCCCACTGCTCTCTCTCTCCCTTCTTCCTTTCATCCTATTGCTCTCTCTCTCCCTTGTCCTCCCTCTTCCCATTCTCTCGTCCCATCGCTCTCTCCCTCGTTCCCTCTCTCCATCTCTGATGTAATTAGCTCTTAAGTAGAGCAACATTAAGTGAAAGTCTGTGTGTTCGGAGGGGAGGCTGACACAGCGCTATGAAGCCTCTCAGACATAATGGGATTATCAGCGGACAACCTGTGTGTGTGTGTGTGTGTGGTCAACAATCGTCGCTGCACATGAAAAATATTGATCTCATAACTGCTGAGTAGAAGATGAACAGCGGCACAAAAAGACAAGGTGTGTTTATGTGAGTGTGTCTCGGTAGTGGGGGGGGGGGGTGACACATAAATACATTTTACATTTTGGCAAAAAAGCCAGTCTCTGACTAATTCAAACACACAACTTTGAAGACCCAGAGGACCTTGGTGCACTGATGCTATGTCCACTCTTCTCAAGAAAACATAGAAATGACAATCTAGCTATTAATATTGAGCAGTTATGACATTATGGCTTTAAGGTTAAATATACTGCCCAGTAGCCTGACGTTTTCGGACTCATACAACGTAATGTGGTCTAAATTAAATTCTCAATCTGAAAATGTTTTTGTGTGTTATGTTTACATTATAAACGACCTTCAGTGCCAGACATTGGTGACATTGGTTTTGTTTGACTTTGACTTCACAGAGACTAGCTAGTGCAGTGAAGGTTGCGAAGTCAATTCCTACTTTCACAGACTGATGTAGCAATGTACTGTTGAGAATGTAGACCAGAGATTGGTGTTAGGGTTGTACGTACATTCACCATCAGGGTGTGTCTGCAAGTGTGTGTGTGTGTGTGTGTGTGCGCGCATGTGTGTGTATGGGTGTGTCAGTGGGTTTACAGTATGTGTGTGTGTGTGGGGGGGGGGGGGGGGGGGTTAAAGAATGTGTGTGTGTGTGTGTGTGTGTGTGAACCCACAACTTATCCTGTTCAGCTCATTTAGTAGTTTTTGCACCTATTATTATAATGATTAACATTATTTATTATCGTGTTATGCATTTGTAAGAGCTCCCAGTTTCTGTGTTTGTATTTTTAGTTCCGCTTCCCTGAAAATAAGACTTTGTGAATGGGCCTCGATCCTGCGTGAATTAGGGCACATAACGGGTGAGTAACGACAACCAAAACACAAGAACATCGGTGGCTGTGACGTCCTCTGTGGTTATCTGGTGTCGCTACAGGAGCAGTGACAGGCGCTCTTATCTGTTGTAATGAGATCACACCTCAGACTCCAGTGTCTGCCGGGATTGGCGTCACTCAACAGACCGCTGTTACAAAAGCAGCTATGATACCATGAAATGTGATAATGATGCAACAACAAAAAGGGTTCTTCCTTGCCCCTCTAGACACACACATTCGATTTATTTTTTCAAAGGAGAACGTCTTGTGTTTATCTTTATTCAAAGATGTAGATTTTTTTCTGTGTGTATGTGATTAAAAGACACCGAATTCTGAGAGGGCTTGGGCTGGGATGATGAGTGAGTTGTCTAATTAACAAAAGTCACTGCATTTACAGCCTAAGGCCATGAAATTCATTACAAGAAATAACTATGTAATCCCTCTAGGGTACCATTGAATTTCACTAGCAAGTCCATATCATGAGGTGGAAAGCTTTTTATTCAATTAAAAATATTAGAACTCATCATTTCCCTTTTTCAAATTAAAGCATTTCCCCAGTTACCTCACACATTTCGATTCTGACTTGCCAACGTTACATATAGTATATTTATATTTGCTCAACAGTTTCACTGTGCTGGCGTTATATATTTATCTTTTTGAAACAGTGTCACCATGCTGGCGCTATACATTTCTATTTTCTCAACAGTTTCACCATGCTGACTTTATATATTTATCTTTTTTAAACAGATTCACCCTCTCAAAGGTCTTTTATAATTGCCGTTTTTAGACAGTGGGTAATGTCCCTTGACAGCAAGAAGCTTTGTAAAGGCACTTAACATCAGTGTGATATAGAAGCAGGGCCGTAAAGTATACCCCCACAGCCCCCCAGAGGCGGGGGGGCCC
>JAPMUY010001241.1:0-17525 GCA_026901105.3 Galaxias olidus
ACGAGTTCTTCAACTGTTCTAGTACCATCAGGTTGAAGAGCCCCTCTGGTGTGTCAACCCCCAAGGCAGACCACCAGTGATTAAAGTGAGCCACTAACTGTCATGGAAACTCTTAACAAGTGTCCTCACATTTATCCTCCCAGCACGGAAACCTTGAAGGGATGCTTCTGGAACTAGCTATGTCTTCAATGTGTGTGTGTGTGTGTGTGTGTGTGTGTGTGTGTGTGTGTGTGTGTGTGTGTGTGTGTGTGTGTGTGTGAGTGTGTGTGTGAGTGTGTGTGTGTGTGTTCATTCCAGTATGTCTCCTCAGTGAGCCGTGTCAGCACCTGCAGTAGGTCCCAGCTGCAGCAGTGCAGTCTCTGTTCAGTCTGACTGAGGGAGGTTTTTGTACGGCTCTCTATCACTGTGTGAACAGATTTTTACCATTGATCTTATGGAGACTCTGACAGTAGTAAACTCCTGCATCTTCAGCCTGGACTCCACTGATGGTCAGAGTGAAGTCAGACCCAGATCCACTGCCACTGAAATGAGGTGGAACCCCTGACTGTAATCTATTAGCCCAGTAGATGAGAAGTTTAGGAGCTGCTCCTGGTCTCTGTTGGTACCAGAATAAGTAATCATTGCTGTAAACTGCAGGACTGGTCTGACAGCTGAGTGTTACCGTGGCTCCTGGAGATGAACTCACAGCTTCAGGCTGAGTCACTGTCACCTGACCTCTGGACTCTGAAGAGGAGAGAACGTTGGTACGTACGTTAAAAACCTGTAAATGCACTAATACATTCATTAACGCGCACAGAGAAAACCGACTGTCTTATCATGTTAAAATATGAACAATTATTGTGTTTTACCTGAAAACCAACAGCAGAGGAGAGTCCAGATAAAATATCTGGATATTAATTTAGTCATGGTGACCATCTGTCTGCAGGTTGTACTGTCCTGAAGATCAGCTCTCAGTCCTCCAGAGTTCATCTCACAGGACTATAAACACTCCCAGAGCACTGGAGCATGTGCTGCTGATGCAAAGTGTCTCTCTATGGAAACACTACAGTTATTCTACCCCTGACTCTAACAGGGACTTTCCTACTCTGGTTATGTTCATCAAATATAATCTTTCTGGCATTAGGAATAACCTATTTAGAATGAGTAAATGAAATTATTTCACTTTTTTTTTTGTTTTTCTAATTTGAATGAAACAATTTAAACGGCAAGCTCCATGGATTTTTGTAAATACTGAATTCTGAAGTCTTTCAAGATAAAACAAAATAAATAGAAAATATGTTTTAAATTGGAATCACTGCATGCACTGTCAGTGTTAGCACCTCATTAGTTGCAGTGAATACTGGCAGCTTTGGTGAGTTTGGTCTTTGTAAAGTCAGAGTGCCGTGTCTCTTAAGTGTCAGAGGTTTTTGTACGGCCGTTCTATGAGTTTGTATCACTGTGGAACACTTTTGGTGGAGGCACCAGACTGGATTTTGGAAGTAAGTCCATCTTAATCTTATGCTGAAAATATATGAACATTGTACCATGTTGCTTGTGCTTTTTACTTTTAATGGTTAATTAATAACAATTAATACATAATTAATAATAATTAATCATACATTTTTTATATATTGTTAGAAAAGTTTGTTTTGGTTGGAGGACTGGATACAATTTATAAAACGTTATGATTGAATTGCACATATTATCACAGTTTGGTGTTTGAAGGGACGACTTTATGTTTCTGCAGAACTGGTTATTCATGACAAATCGAGCAAATTGCACTTTATTTACAACAATACATGCTTTGTGTTCTCATGGTGGATCGTAGAGATTCATAAGTGCTAAATTTTAATAATGTGAATAGTAATCTAAAAGGAGTGCTTACACTATTAAAGCGCAAACAGTTTGATTTTTGCATGTTAAATGTTTATATATATTTTATATCCACGTAAAGACAGTTTCTGCCGCTATGTGATATGCATGACAGAGTTTTTAAAGGGAAGTGAGAAAGGTCACTAAATCTGATGAAGCAGATTAACTGTCTGAGGACAGAAACTCACTGAAAGAGGAACAAAGACTTTCTCACAGCCAAGATGTCAAACTGCCATATCATTACATCAGTCATGTGATTGAATGACAGCCATCTCCTCCCGTCTCCTAGGTGATGTCCGTCCCACCCTGACGGTGCTGCCCCCCTCCAGCATGGAGCTGCAGCAGGGGAAGGCCACCCTCATGTGCCTGGCCAACAAGGGCTTCCCCTCAGGCTGGAGGCTGGGCTGGAAGGTGGACGGCAGCAGCAGCAGCAGCAGCTGGGAGGAGACCAGGAGCCCCGGGGTCCTGGGTCAGGACGGCCACTACAGCTGGAGCAGCACCCTGAGCCTCCCTGCAGACCAGTGGAGGAAGGTGGGCTCTGTGACCTGTGAGGCCACCCAGGGCTCCCAGCCTCCACTCTCAGAGACCCTGAGGAGAGACCAGTGTTCCCAGCCCTGACCTAACCACACTCACTGGGACTTCCACTGATTCCACTGGGACGGTCTCCGTCAAACTTTCTCTGTTTCTCTTAATCTCTGTCGTCTCTGTCTGTTTTTGAAGATTATTTTCTAATATCTGATCTATCATAAGACTATGTTTCACACTATCATTACAGTGATGCATGCATTATTCACTGATAGTATCATTTTAATATTTTAATAAAAACCTTTTTGATCATAAATATGGTTTCCTGAATGTTATTTCTGAGCAGACAAAGAACTACATCTGACATCCTGATATTTTATGACTTAACACCTATAATATGAATAGAAAGAAGTTGACAAAAAATGTAATATTTCAAATATCGCATGTTTTATTGATAAAGGAAGCATTGTAAGGAATGTCACCATATATTTATAATGCATTTTGTAGAAACAATTGTTGGCTGATATAAACCTACATCCTTTAATACACTGTATTCAGTATAGATCTATAGATGATACTGATAGACTCATCTTAAGATTCAGAGCTTACTTTGACCAATCCAGTCCTGACAGATCAATGATTATCAGGGAAGACTGGAAGGATGCATGTAGAATGTGGTGACACAGAGTGACTCTGAGGTGAAGGCTGAACATCTGGCCTCTGTGCTGCTCTATTCTGGCAGCGTGGTGGTGGACGGCCCTGCTCATGCAAATCAGAGTTTCAGACCAACAGCTTCCAACCCTCGGGGACTGGGCCAGCTGTGTGGTGGGGCTGACTGACTGGGGAACTGAACGACATTAGTCTGGGGAAGCAGACTTCCCTTCACTTGGTTTGGCATCATCTCTAGAGGTTCAGCTCCTCTCACTGGTCTTATAGGACTGAACCTGGGCTGGGAAGCAGCCAGCAGACACAGCTCTGGACTCTGGAGAACCTTCAGACTGGGGCTTTTAATGGGCCTGTGTTTGTATTTTTGGTGATGGAGGTCCACTGTACTGTACTTCAGGTCCCATCATGCAGTGCTGGACCTAATAGTAATAGATTTACATCATTACTGTTAGTCTAGGGGGTGGATACTATTGATATAATTAATGATATTTCCATGGTGTTGCGTTGCCATTTAAGTATTTTGGTATGAAGGAAGAACTACTGCTGAAGGAAAGGTGTGCCTAAGCCTGAAGCTGAAATAAATTTAAATGGGTTTAAAAATACACATCCTATGTTTATATGTGACTGGTTAAGTTGCCTGATCAACTCAAGTGTTTATGGACAAAAGCTATGTGACCACATTTAGAGGAGGGCAATAAAGACAACAACATTAAGAAAGAGAAAAACAATAATACAATAACGATGATCATGATTACTGCTTCGATGATGATGATGATGATGATGATGAGAATGATATGATTATGATGATGATGACGATGATGATGATGATGATATGATTATGATGATGATGATGTCAATGGTGATGATTATGATGATGATGATGATGATGATGATGATGATGATGATGAGTATTACTATTATTATAATATGTTCGTAAATGTGAGCCATCATGAAGAGGAAAATCAGAATAAAGGTTAATTAGGTCCTACTCTATCTACACATTTATAAAGATGTCAAACTGTCACATCAACAATGTCTGAATGGACACAAAAAAATACATTCTGAAAATACAGAATGAAACAAACACAGCAAGAAAATAATTTAATTGAAGTAATACCTGTTTATATTGTTAAAATAATATATTAGTGTTTCTATTAGTTACATAATTGTGTTTTGATTTTAAACTTAAGTTGAAGATGATCAATCACAGGGTCTATAAATCAAAGTCTCACATTTTAACTATGAATAATGGTTTTGTTTTTCTAAATGTTTTTTATTAAATAAATACATTTATTTAACTTAGCATAATTATAAGGCATGAATGATTCTCCTGATGATTTTAGTGTTTAGAAGTTCAGTTCCAGCCTGTAATATTAGTGAACAGCTGTTGAGTCAGATCAGTTCCTCTCCAGCTGAGGGAGGTTTCTGTACGACGCTCTAACACTGTGTGAACAGACGGCTGTTACTCTGTTGACATTAGTAAACTCCTGCATCTTCAGCCTGGACTCCACTGATGGTCAGAGAGAACCGAGTCCAAAAAGGTGGTCCTGTCCCACTAAAACGATCTGTAACCCCAGACTGACGGTTACTTACATAACTAATAAGGAGTTTAGGAGCAGTTCCAGGTTTCTGTAGGTACCAGCAGGGACGTGTCTAGAAATGTTTTGATGGGGGGGCCAGGCTGGGGCACAGACTCAGAGAAGGGGTGCACATTTAAATAACATGTAAAAAGTAAAACAGTAAAAATTACAGCCCTAGGGCTACCTTTTGTCTTAACTCAGCGTCCCATAACTTTCCACATGAAACGCTACACATACCAAACTTCGGTATACTTACCTATGCCTTTGTTCTCATTTCCTGCACCAGCAAAATCGTCTACATAAAATTAGTTGGAGGCATTTCCATCCACCGTCTTGCTAACTTTGGGTGCGGTGCGCTCCCTATTTACTCCGATAACAACAAGTCGCTGGTGCTGTAGTTCCTCCCCAGTGCGGAGTCAGGTGCTCCACAACCACAACAATCAGAGGATTGAATGCAGATGTCATGCCGCAACAGACTGAGATTCAGGAGACTGAGTCAAGATTATGTCTCCTGAAGATCCTGATAAATAAAACAATACAAAAGGAAAACGTCATCAATTAATATCCATCCATCCATCCATCCATTAGCTATACCGCTTATCCTTAGTTTGAAATGGCAAATAAAAAAGTAATGCTTTCCCAAAACATTACTAGAGAAACATTTTTAAACGTTACACTAGTTCTGAAAGACTAAATGTATCAGTACATATTATATTGTTTAACATAATCTGAACTACAAAGTAAGAGTCTCACCCTGAACCAGCAGCCCCAGAGTCCCCAGCAGTAGAACCAGTGATGACATCATCATTGTGCTGCCTTTCTGTGTGTCAGTGTCTCTGAAAGGACTGAACAGCCCTGATCAACACTGGCCTCTTAAAGTGAGTGGAGCAGGGAGGCAGGACAGAGGCAAACACACGTCCTACAAACACACACAGAGACACATAGTCATTCACGTTTACTCACACTCATACATTACAGCCTTTTAAATAATTTTTCAGCTTGAGTTTAGTACCTGGAGTATAATGTAATGATACATAATCTATTTTATTGCTTAAATAAGAAAGCTTTTTGAGGCACAGACAATAATCAGGCAAGGATCCAATTAATGTATCAAAACATATTTAGAGCACATACAGTATCCTGATACAATAATTAACATCATATAATTAAAACATCACACATTTAAAATACATCTGTAAATATAAAGGCACATACAAACATTCAGACGTTGATCCAATGAAGCTCAATGTATAGATCTGGACCACCATTGTGGTTGTGATACGATTTTCATGAGGATATTTCAGTTTACAAGCATAGGCACTGCAGCAGTGTGATACATGTGTCTGTTCCAAATTTAAGTTTGTGATGTCAGTAAAAGGTCAGTAACTAAATTCAGTGGCCTCTATCGCCCTCCAGTGTTGGGAAAATGTATGCACAGGATTTGGAGATACGCTGAAAACGTTCTGTGTACACCAGTTGAGGGTGGATGGTTTAAAGACAACTATCTTAACTTGACCTGAAACATTGTTTGCCAGGGTGAATTGAATATGCTATTGATTGTTCCAGCCTTAACCTTAGTCTTGGATGGATGGATGGATGGATGGATGGATGGATGAATGGTTCATGACATGAGTCATGCAGCAAATTGTGGTGTCTTGGTGTCTGGTAGGCAGCATAATCAGCAGTGTAATTAACACCACAAATGTGTCTATGTGTGTCCACAGACAACCTGAAGAGCTGAAATATGAACAGTGTTTAATTGAAGTCTAAATATTGCCTATTTGACATATTTAATGTACAGCATTTTATTTCTTGTTTCTTTTCTCTTAGCATTTTCTATTCTTTGATTTCTCGTTTCTCTTAATGGTCTTCTTTTTTTTTCCTTGTATGTTCCTGCTTGCCTTGTGCAAGCACATTGAATTGCCTCTGTGAATGAAATGTGCTATGCAAATAAAATCGATTGATTGATTGGTTGATTAATTGATATATTGATTGATTGATGAATGCAGCAGTGACACAAAAACATAAGTCAGTTACTTGTTCATGTGTGATGGTTCAGGTGTTGTTGAGTATAATTAGTGGAAAGATGAGTCAGGACAACGGGTCAGATTCAGAGATTAGTTTATTCTTTCACAGAGTAGTTACACTGAACGCATAACAATAAAGACAACACTACACCACTTCCAAAGTTATTTTTACCCCATTTCCTTCAAACACACCATAGACTCTCAGACAAGGTGCTGAGGTGAGTATAGGGTTTACCTTAACTGGAAACACGGATCATAAGTGTAAGAAATGAATGGAATAAGATAAACAAAAGTATAAAACAATATCCACAGTAACTATAATTCAGTAACCAACGATTAAAAAAGCTGCCGCTACTATTATGAAAAAATAAAGTCTGGTCAATATCCCAAACTATATGTAATTCAAATTATATACATTTCAATAATAAGAACAAAAGTTTCCATTAGATCAAAAGCATTATCAATCATAATTAGCAAAAGTATAAAAAATAGCCATGATTGCTAAACTAAATGTTAACTTAAAGTTGAAAGCTGTTGCTAGTATCATGTAACAATACTGTCTGGTTATTTTACCTAACTCTGCCTCAAAACATTATATCAGTTAAAATGTAAAAGCTGCCCTCTGGCCAGGCTTACATATATATCAGTTAAAATGTAAAAGCTGCCCTCTGGCCAGGCTTACATTTATATCAGTTAAAATGTAAAAGCCGTCCTCTGGCCAGGCTTACTTTTATATCAGTTCAAATGTAAAAGCCGTCCTCTGGCCAGGCTTACATTTATATCAGTTCAAATGTAAAAGCCGTCCTCTGGCCAGGCTTACATTTATATCAGTTCAAATGTAAAAGCCGTCCTCTGGCCAGGCTTACATTTATATCAGTTCAAATGTAAAAGCCGTCCTCTGGCCAGGCTTACATTTATATCAGTTCAAATGTAAAAGCCGTCCTCTGGCCAGGCTTACATTTATGGAAACACTGGCACCGATGATGTCACCACCTCCACCACCAGACACACACACATACACACTCATTATTCTGTTCTTATATTCATAAGAGAATGTTTTAAAAAAAGTTATAAAAGGACTATAAAAGCAAGGGCTGTTTTTCTAAAACCAACCAATCAACATTCATTATCATAATGGCTTCAATCCGGTTCCAAAGATTTAGGGAGGAGGGATGTATGCATGTAGAGAGGGAGATGGAGGGATATGAGGGAGGTAGAGAGGAGATGGAGGGATAGGAGGGAAGGAGGGGGAGGGATTGGAGGGAGGTACAGAAGTGATGGAGGGATAGCAGGGAGGGAAGAAGGAAGGGGGAGGGAGGTAGAGAGGAGATGGAGGGAGGGAGGGAGGAGGAAGGGGAAGGGAGGGATGGGAGGGAGAGTGGGGGAGGGCGGTAGAGAAGAGTTGGAGGGATGCATGAACCAAAGGGTGAAAGAGAGGAAAAGGAAGGAGGGAAGAAAATAGGGAAGGAGGATGGGAAATCCAAGATGGTGTCTGACGTGTCAGTGGTTCAGGTCATCTGGATGCAGATCACCTGGTCAGAGGAGACTTCCTGCTTTCTACTGACTCTTTCAGGACGAGCTGCTGTAAAGAGACACCCACCCACCCACATACACACACACACACACACACACACACACACACACACAGAGAGAGAGAGTGTGAGAGAGAGAGAGACACACGCTGCATCACAACACTTATCGTCATCACAAACCCCCTTTTTAACTTGTCATATTGTAGTAGACATGTACAAAACCCAAATAATATTATTATTATGTAACATTAAAACCCAGACCAAGTCAATGACATGCTGTTAAATAGTGGAATGTTTTGTTTTTTAAGATGCATGGTCTTTATGACAGTACATTCTGTGTGTGTTGTCTGGATCAATAAATGTTGAATGACGTGTCTAAAATTTCTCACCTGCAGTCTTGTCCCGGCAGTATGACACCAGTATGATGGTGGTCAGCAGGTAGGGGGACGACACCACTATACTACACAGCAGTCTGGACCAAGACATGAGGGGAGCTGGAGCTGGAGAGGAGGATGGAGAGGGGGATGGAGAGGGAGATGGAGGGATGTAAAAATTTTAATCTGGATATTAATTACACATTCAGGGTGTACAGTACAGTGGTGTAGAACCTGCATGTCTCTCACCTCTCACTGACAGCCAGCTTCTGGATGATGATCTTCTTAGGTTAGAGATTATACAGTGGTATTCTCCTTCATCTGAGGCTGATACACTGGGGATGGTCATCTCTCCTGACCTCTCAGTGCTGATGAGGGATCCATCTTTATAAAACTCTGTAGTGAGGTTAGGAATAGTTTTGTTGTGTCGACAGCACAGAGTCACAGCACCTCCCTCTGTCACAGGAAGGGCGGGGCTCTCCAGGAGCAAACCCCAGTCTATAGAACAAAGCATCAAACACTATCATACACCCTGCCAATCGCCACAGGCCCTTGTTACATTGTGGACTAGTACGTACAATGTTACAATACATATAAATATGATGTTTTCTTCAGTATGGATAATGAGAGAACCACTGACATGACTACAGGGGGTGCAGGCGGGTTCCAGAGATCTGAGGGGGACAGGAGACACTTCCACATACCTCTATCTATCACATAGACACTCCCACATACCTCTATCTATCACATAGACACTCCCACATACCTCTATCTATCACATAGACACTCCCACATACCTCTATCTATCACATAGACACTCCCACATACTTCTATCTATCACATAGACACTCCCACATGCCTCTATCTATCACATAGACACTCCCACATACCTCTATCTATCACATAGCCCCTCCCACATACCTCTATGTATCACATAGACACTCCCACATACCTCTATCTGTCACATAGACACTCCCACATGCCTCAATCTATCATATAGACACTCCCACATACCTCTATCTATCACAAAGACACTCCCACATACCTCTATCTATCACATAGACACTCCCCCATACCTCTGTATCACATAGACACTCCCACATACCTCTATCTGTCACATAGACACTCCCACATGCCTCTATCTATCACATAGACACTCCCACATGCCTCTATCTATCACATAGACACTCCCACACACCTCTATCTATCAGATAGACACTCCCACATACTTCTATCTATCACATAGACACTCCCACATGCCTCTATCTATCACATAGACACTCCCACATACCTCTATCTATCACATAGACACTCCCACATACCTCCCACATACCTCTATCTGTCACATAGACACTCCCACATATCTATCATATAGACACTCCCACTACCTCTATCTATCACAAAGACACTCCCACATACCTCTATCTATCACATAGACACTCCCCCATACCTCTGTATCACATAGACACTCCGACATACCTCTATCTATCACATAGACACTCCCACATGCCTCTTTGTATCACATAGACACTCCCACATACCTCTATCTATCACATAGACACTCCCCCATACCTTAATAGAGAAAAGAGCAGTCAGATGAGACAGCTGAGCTCACACAAACTATATGAGGAGCTCCATGGGACATAAGATACATTTTAAATGGGGTAACCCACACATACCCTGGGTGCACTAGGGCCTGGGTTTGTGAAGTTACACCGATGGAGTGAATGCTGGGGTGCTGTTCTGTTAAATATGAGACGTACAGTGTATTGTGATGTAGCCAGCCTGACTGTACATTATGAACACTGGGCTGTAAAGTTTGTTATAAAATGGGGGACTTACGATGGACCACTGAGATATTGACAGCCTGACTGTACTCTCCTGAGTCAGACTCACACCAGTACACTCCATCATCATCATCATCGTAATAATCCTGTTCAGTTATGAAGGTACAAGTGGATCCTGCCACTGATCCCCAGTCAGTTCCACACTCTGACGGTGTTCCTCTCCATGTGATCCTCTTCACTCTCCATCCAGTAGAGTTTCTCTGCTCCTCACAGCTCAGTGAGACAGACTCATCAGAGAAGTGTTGAACACTGTTGGGACTGACACTCAGAGAGACTGATGGAGATGGACCTAACACACACACACACACACACACACACACACACACACACACACACACACACACACACACACACACACACACACACACACACACACACACACACACACACACACACACACACACACACACACACACACAGATTGGAAGGCAGGGTTTAGAGTTTGAGTTTTGTTTATTTGTCACATGTCAGAAAACAAGTCCATCGACAGTGAAATGAGTTCCTGCCAGCTCCATAATGTGCAACAATACAAGGAATAATAGTAAATACTATTATACTAAATATAAACTATAAGAACAATATTATGAGTGTACATTATAAATAAAAAGAGATAGTGCAAATGACATCTGCAATATTCACACAAATCCTGATCCATATTCAACCTTGTATACTGTTGACTCACCTGCCACATGGAGAAACTTGGGGGGATAGCTGAACTCTGTATAAACCACCGGGTCTCCTCTCTCAGCTCTACACACGTACAGCCCAATTTGATTCAGACCAACAGGACTGAGAGAGTAGGAGCCTCCAGCCCCACGCTGGCTGTCTGCTGAGAGCGTCATAGAGAAAAGCTTTGACCGATGAGAGGGTAGGTCTGCTGAGTAGGGAACAGCCCTGTACCAGGAGAACCTCCAGTCTGGAGAGGAGTCACCTTTAACCTGACAGCTCAGAGTCACTGAGTCTCCAACATTCACCCACCATGAAGGAGACACTGATATACGAACTTAGCATATGGATGAGGGGGGAAAAGACATGCAACATTTGTTATTCCATCACTTTATAATTAAACATATTTTCTTAATCAATGAATGAAGTTGACAGAAAGTAGTGGGTTGCACCTGAATGGGTTGATCCAAACTTTAGGATGACTGAGAGAGCGAGAGAGAGAGAGAGAGAGAGAGAGAGAGAGAGAGAGAGAGAGAGAGAGAGAGAGAGAGAGAGAGAGAGAGAGAGAGAGAGAGAGAAAGAAGAAGAGAGAGAGAGACAGAGAGAGAGTGTGTGAGAGAGAGACATGAGATAGAGGCAAAAAGGGAGAGAGAAACAGAGAGAGAGAGAGAGAGATAGAGAGGGAGGGAGAGAGAGTGAGAGAGAAAAGAGAGAGAGAGAGAGAGAGAGAGAGAGAGAGAGGGAGGGAGAGCAAAGGAGATGGTGTTGAAATTGTTATATAAAATCATTCCTTCCTATGTGTTGTTTGTTTACTATGTTTGTTTGCCCGAGGGAACACTGAGGTGTATGTGATGCAACGTGTAACATGTGGTACTATCACCTTTATCTACAGAATTACTTCATTTCAAACATTCTGTTCAATTAATCTGTTTCACTCATTGACCCCAAGAAAAGATTAAATAGCATGATTGTCTGAAGCAAGACAAAGAGAGAGGGTGTTGTGTGTGTGTGTGTGTGTGTGTGTGTGTGTGTGTGTGTGTGTGTGTGTGTGTGTGTGTGTGTGTGTGTGTGTGTGTGTGTGTGTGTGTGTGTGTGCAAACTGCAGGCACACAGAGCTCCCACCTCATTAAAAACACAAAGACACCCAGAGATCCCACCTCATTACAAACAAAAAGGCACACAGAGATCCCACCTCATTATAAACACAAAGGCACACACACAGAGCTCCCACCTCATTATAAACACAAAGGCACACAGAGCTCCCACCTCATTATAAACACAAAGGCACAGAGAGATCCCACCTCATTATAAACACACACAGAGAGATCCCACCTCATTATAAACACAAAGGCACACAGAGATCCCACCTCATTATAAACACAAAGGCACACAGAGATCCCACCTCATTATAAACACAAAGGCACAGAGAGATCCCACCTCATTATAAACACAAAGGCACACACACAGAGATCCCACCTCATTATAAACACAACACAGGTAAAGAATAACTTGTGCTGTACACTAATATTCACCAGCAAAACCACGTGCTTTTACACCAATGTAGAAATTCACAGACTAACATGGTTTACACACATATCAGCAACTAACCCCCCAGACAGTACTCAGATAGCAGCAGGACCAGTGAGGTGTGTAACCCCCCCAGACAGTACTCACAGAGCAGCAGGACCAGGTGTGTGTACTCACAGAGCAGCAGGACCAGTGAGGTGTAACCCCCAGACAGTACTCACAGAGCAGCAGGACCAGTGAGGTGTGCCCACACACACACACACCCCCAGACAGCACACACACGCACAATCACACACACACACACACACACACACACACACACACACACACACACAGCACATAACACACACACACACACACACACACAGCAGGACCAGTGAGGTGGGCTCCATGATATTCCACTGGTTGTTGAAGAGACTGACACTGTAGTGAAAGGACAGAGAAACAGCATAGATGACCAGGACATACAGATCTAGGCGTTGGTCATTACTCAGAAATTAGTTTGACATGTCTTACTGGATATGAGTGCAGCTTTCAGCTAAAGGTGTGAAAAAGAAGCTGTGTTCCTTAAAGAGTCCACTTCCCCTTTTCTTTGAGTCTCTAACAGACATTCTAACACTCTTTTGCAAAAAGACTTCAAACAGCCGTTAACGTTTGTATTGTAGTTTATCCATCCCACCTCATTATAAACACAAAGGCACACAGAGATCCCACCTCATTATAAACACAACACAGGTAAAGAATAACTTGTGCTGTACACTAATATTCACCAGCAAAACCACGTGCATTTACACCAATGTACAAATTCACAGACTAACATGGTTTACACACATATCAGCAACTAACCCCCCAGACAGTACTCAGATAGCAGCAGGACCAGTGAGGTGTGTAACCCCCCCAGACAGTAACAGTGAGATTTGTAACCCCCCAGATAGTACTCACAGAGCAGCAGGACCAGTGAGGTGTGTAACCCCCCAGGCAGTACTCACAGAGCAGCAGGACCAGTGAGGTGTGTAACCACCCAGACAGTACTCACACAGCAGCAGGACACAGTGAGGTGTGTAACCCCCAGACAGTACTCACAGAGCAGCAGGACCAGTGAGGTGTGTAACCCCCCAGACAGTACTCACAGAGCAGCAGGACCAGTGAGGTGTGTAACGCCTACACACACACACACACACACACACACACACACACACACACACACACACACACACACACACACACACACACACACACACACACACACACACACACACACACACACACACACACACACACACACACACACACACACACACGCACGTGTGCACACTTCTACGCTTCCAGGAAGTCGAGTCAGGAAGTTACAGATGATCCAGGACAAACAGTTTGTGACTTCTTCTTTGTGTGAAACAGTTGTTGACTTTGTTTTTTTCTCAGAAATGACTTTGTCATGTATGTGTAAATACATTTTTTCATTTTGTTTAGGAAGATAAACCATGTGTCTGGAGGTGAGAAGATGATGCTGTGTTTCTGAAATGACTCCTAACATGACTGTTAACACTCTGCTAAGATAGCAAAGATGAGTTAAACTGTATTTTAGCTCACTCACAGATCCATGTGTACATATAAATTAACTCTGTTTTCTGTCTTTGTGTCTGTAAACGTTTACAGATGTTGGTTAATCAGTCTTGTGCATTAACCTTGATAAAGTAAACCTGTGTGATGAATGATGTCCCTCTGTTCAGTTTCCTGTTTGTTTCCTGTCTCTTTAAACCGTCACATATCCTACCTCACCATTAACTAGAGATAAACTCATCTAACTAAAAACTCTGTGTGTGTGTAGCTTTGGGCTTTCACCGGAAAGTAAAATTAAATAGAAGCTGCTCAAAATCGGCAAATGAACTGAATCAGTTCTTAGTAGTGCTGCTTTGGGTTTGGTCTTTTTTTCTCATTTGTTCTACACAGTTGTCTGGTAAGTTATTTGACTGTGTCTCTGTCCATCCATCAGCATGGTCTGGTAAGTTATTTGACTGTGTCTCTGTCCATCCTACTGGTCAGCATCAGGAGAGAAATCCTCATCTTTAAATCAGGAAGCGGATTGTTTACCGTCTCAACTTAAACGGATACGGTTTTGAGCAGAGGTGAAAAGAGTACTGAAAATTGTAACTCAAGTATAGTACTGTTACTTTAGTTAAAACAAGCTCAAGTAAAATTACTAGTCCAGAAAAAAGCTTACTTAAAAGTATTCATGTAAAAGTAAATTTGTGTTTCTAAAGTACAAATCTCTTCAAATGTATATTATGGGATTTTCCAGTGAGGTGTTTATCCCCCAAGACAGTACTCACAGAGCAGCAGGACCAGTGAGGTGTGTAACCCCCCAGACAGTACTCACAGAGCAGCAGGACCAGTGAGGTGTGTAACCCCCCCAGACAGTACTCACAGAGCAGCAGGACCAGTGAGGTGTGTAACCCCCCCAGACAGTACTCACAGAGCAGCAGGACCAGTGAGGTGGGCTCCATGATATTCCTCTGGTTGTTGAAGCGACTGACACTCACAGAGAAATGAGTCTGAAGACGAGAGAACAGGAAGGTATAGATGGACCAGGAAATAAAGTTGGTGACGTTCTTCTTTAAGAGCTTTGTTTGAGGGGTATAAATAGGTATGATGAGTTCAGCTTATGGCTGGGTATGTCATTTTTGTCAATTCACCACTCTGACAGGACTTCAAACATTACATTAAAATATACTATATATTTAACTTGATGTAATATTTTTTTTTTTATGTTGACATAGTTATCTTATAGTAGACTGTGTAAGTTCTTATATCTATCACTGATATTAACCCTGGTGACCCAACCCCATGTGATGAGTGACATCACACTTACAGTCTGTCTGATCTGATTGCTGGTTGTTTCTCTCTCTCTCTCTCTCTCTCTCTCTCTCTCTCTCTCTCTCTCTCTCTCTCTCTCTCTCTCTCTCTCTCTCTCAGATATTAGCAATAAACATGGCTGACATAAATCACAATACTTAAAATGGTTAATTTAATGAGTTTGGTTTGAATTTGCTTTAAATTTGATAAGGCCCTTAGAGTTCTTTGAATTAACACATTTAGTCCTAAATGGTTTTTAGGGTCACAGTTACATATGATTTCATACATGAGGTCAGAGGTCAGATGCTTACTGAAATGAAGATATAAAATACGTTCACACAAACTATACAAATAAAAAATAAGCAAGGAGTATTTCACAATAGCTTTATATTTACACCAGTTTCCCCTTTGTTAATGAATAGCATTTTAATAAACAAAATAACTTCAACGTTGCTACACATTTAGTTATCTGTTCATCCACAGGAGGATGCTATTAAGACCTTAAATAATATTTCATGGGCATCAGATCTGAGTGTCTCCTTCATAATCTCATATCATACAGAATACTTTAGTAGATTACACCACCAGTCAGGGACAAAGAGGGAAAGACAAAGAGAACCATGTTGGGAGTTCCATGTTCACCCCAGTAAATAAACTCTGTTAATGAGGGAGACATTTTCTGTCTCTGCTGTTGGCTCACCTCAGCACCCAATCAGGAAGTATTCATTGAGTGATAGCTTTGGCTTCAAGGGCCCTCAATCAGAGCCACTGGAATAAGCTTCTAACCCATGATAAACAAACGGATCACTCTGATGACACCACGCCACCCTGTGATGTCATTGACAAACGCCTCCTCTGTAGTTTAATGAACGTTTTCAACACAGTAGACTAAAGGAAGAGTTCACCAGAAACCCAACCAAAAAGCAACATATCATGTCTCCGAGTGAGAGACCTACACTGCTCAAATCAAATAATTCTACTTTATACTTTTACTAGGTACCTCAGCAGCACTAAATTTGAAAACAGTTAGGATGTACTACTTTGTCATTACATTACGCCTTGAACTTTGACGTATCTTCCTCATCGCACAGCATTGTGGGTAAGAATAGACAGAAAAGCTGCTGGCTTGCATATTGCAACATGGGACCGAATGTAGTGGGACATCCTGGTATTTTTATAACTGCATTTGACATACTATGTGTTGGGACATACTAAATCTTTGTCTGGCTATCTATATGGTATGGTATTATGGGTATTAAGACCCAGCCCAAGTGGGCCAAAGGAGCCATCTTAAATAGGGGGGGGGGGGGGGGTGAGGACACAGCCAGCTTAGGTGTTCCCCGTCTTACTGACGACTCCTCCACTGCCTGCCAGCCACCTGTAGGAAAAGCAGGGAACAACAGGAGAGGAACAAAAGGCAGCAGGCCTAGCTAACTCCACGCATGCCTCACCTGTCAGGACCCACCCCTAGGTGCACACACACTGGGTTCAGCAGAGTGACAAAGTGATATACCTCAGTCTCTGTCATGCTGTAGGGGAGTCCTCTCATGTACACAAAGAGATATTCCTCAGTCTCTGTCACGCTGTAGGTGAGTCCTCTCATGTATACAAAGTGTCCCACAATTCCATGTAAGCTAGAGCCGCTGTCTGCATATCTTCCCTGTTTGAATGTGTCAAAGAAACCGCCACTTCCTCGGACCCCTACAGGGCCAATCAACAGTTGCTGCAAGCTCATGACCCTACGGGAACTCCATAGCTGGAGTGGTCTTCAGCACGACCACACTCTAAAATCTTTATATAGCTATGTCCTATCCTTTCCCTGTGTTTCCCTGTCCGTCTATATCAGGTGAAGCAAACTACACAGAGGCCTCCCTGTACTCTCTAGATAGTCAGCTGGCAATGTTATCCTATTTAGGCCACTTTCCAAACTGGAGAAGAACTGCACAGTCTTTACCTTGCTGCAGCCGTAGGGCAGCCCCTTGATTCTAACCAGGTCTTTCTGGACAGCCATCTTAAGGTCCTCTTTAGACTCCATATCTACAGACGCTGGCCTTGGACAGCTTGCTGACAGGGGAGA
>JAPMUY010001242.1:0-18080 GCA_026901105.3 Galaxias olidus
CAAAATCGAAGTGTGACTCTGCAATTTAAGCATGGCATAGTCATTTCATCGCCAGAGTTGAGAGCCAGCCATTAACACGGCAGTGTTAAGTAAATCATTTTAACCAACTCCAACTGAATCAATGCCAGCCCAGGCTGTTACCATTCACATGCTAGCTGGGGTAGTACCTCTATAACCTTCTAGGTTTAAGCACCTCTTAAAACACGTCTACTGACTGAGTGGCTTTCTAATAAAACGAGGTTTTCTAATGGATCTTCTTTGGCCTTACGTGTGGAACCAGAGAGGGAGCCAGCAGTGAGCCTAGCTTCAGCTTCAGTCTGGCTGGGGGGCGTTACTATGGATCCCACCGCTTTTCATAGAAAAACACGCCCTCAAGCACTAGGATTGGCCAGGCGCCCATGCTTGCACGTTTGAATTATTTTATGCCTATCCCTTATTCTTATTCCTTACCTTAATCTCACTGTTAAATGTAAGCTAACCAACGGAAAGTGTGAAAAGCTTGGCAGGCCTGCCAATCAACACTCGCATGGGCTCCTGGCCAATCCTAGCGGTTGAGAGGCGGGTCTTATGATGACAGGCCGTGGGATCCATGACGACGCGGCTGGGGGTTGTGCTTTAAGAGCACGGTGTATAGAAGTAGGGTCACACAGTAGGAGCACATCATGGGGTCGCAAGCAGAGGGGGCGGCAAAAACAAGGGGGCTGAATACAATAAGGGCAGCAAGTCCGTCCCACTATACTGTTTCCAAGCTTATTATTCTTCTGATATTTATTATTCAGAATTTTTATTTAGATAACTGTTTGTAAGTAGATAAACCCTAGTTGCATTTGTGTCTTTTTTGCTTGTTAGTTTTTTTTTATACTTTACAGACTTTTTCCACACCATTCCAACCCAAAGCAAAGCCTTACATGTCTTAACAAAGCACCACTAAATGTTCTTGGCTAAAACAATAACAGGTGATAAGGGGTGAAGCTTCGACAAGTCATGCGCTGAAACAAATGAAAGACAGACACATGTAACTACAGCAACAGCCCAATCCTAAAGCTTTCTGCCAGCCACATTCATCTCTAAGCCCCTCCCCTCTCCCCTGATTGGTCTGTCCCAGACATTACACAGTACCTGCTCCGCCAGCTTGCCTAGCCTGTTGGGCTGAAGATGAGGCACAGACCCGGGACAAGGGACAGTAACGCACACACAGTCACACAGTCACACACAGTCACACACACACACGCACGCACGCACGCACGCACGCACGCACGCACGTACGCACGCACGCACGCACGCACGCACGCACGCACAGTCACACAGTCACACACACAGTCACACACGCACGCACGCACGCACGCACGTACGCACGCACGCACGCACGCACGCACGCACCCACAAGCACCAAAGTACCACAGTAAAACACATGGAGAAAAAGAGAAAACACAAGGGAAAACAACAGGAAAAAAAATCAAGCGGTCAGACAAAAGAACAGGAAAAAGGAATTCACGGATAAAATAAGTATGAGGTATGAAGAGACCACATAAATGCATCACTTCAACACCAGACAAGGCAGCTTAGTATTACATCAGTAACAGTTTATAACCTACAGTGTCTAAACATAAAGGTTTGGAGTCTGTCAGTAGAGCTTCTCTCTTCCATTCCCGTCTCCCTATCACATTGCACTACTTGCATAACGTTGATGTAGCAAGGACGTTACCTCAACGTTTGAGCAGTAAAACCAAACCCCCTTTACAAGGAAAGAGCGTCTCCATGCTCTGACTATGAACATGAACTCTTGAAACGAGCGAGATCCCGGGGCCTCGCTGTCCGATGTCCTCCGTGAACCCCTTGACCTCTCCGTGACCCCTCACCTGGAGGCACACGGCCACGTTGACCCTGCAGCCAAAGGTGGTGCTGACGGCGCGCGGGGAGAGGCCCAGGTCCTTGAAGATCTTGGAGAAGGACTGGGTGAGGGCGATGCGCGGCCGCTCCTCGGCCACCACCATGCACGTGCGCACGCACGACAGGTTCACGTTCCGCAGCTGGTCAGGTGGGGGGGGAGAGGAGGAGGGGGGCGTCAAAAAAATTATTATGTACAGTTTGAATTGACAGCGTTATCCATCCGTCAACCCAATCCACACTCATAACACAGGTACATTTCCTGTGGAGAGTCCCAGGAGCAGCACTGTTGTTTAGTCAGCACATCAGACTGTCGTTTGTTAATAAAAAAATTATAAAAAATGTCTGGAAGTCTGGAATGAAAAGTAAAAACAACCTTAGCGGTTTTTGTATTGATTCATACAGGGGTAAGGTATGTCTCTTTTCCAACAGTGCCCTGCTTAAAGAGCAGGTAACGACATGGTAAATAACTATATAGAGAGATAGAGAGACACAGACTAACTGACCTGCAGTGCCCTGTTTAAAAAGAAAGTAATGCCTGTGATAAATAAATCTATTGAGAGAGAGACTAACTGACCCGCAGTGCCTCGGTCTGCGAGCCCAGCCCTTTGGTGCACATCTCCATCACCGAGTAGGAGCAGAAGGTGACGCGCACTTTGTACTGGCTGACGGCGGACAGCCACAGGGACACGTTGCTCTCCAGCTCCAGAGGAGGGACGAGGATGGACTGGTGGCCCGAGTACACACTGGAGGACACACACACACACACACACACACACACACACACACACACACACACACACACACACACACACACACACACACACACACACACACACACACACACACACACACACACACACACACACACACACACACACACACACACACACACACACACACGCAGACAGTCAGTGAAATAGGATTGTGAGAAAAAAGAGAAACCCGCATTGTACAAAAAACGTTTGCGTTTTATATTGTATTGTATTAGTATTACATCACTTCAGGTTGCCTTCAAGTTATTGTAAAGACATTTTGTCGTTGTTGTTTTGTTGTGTTGTTAATATTAATGTGTAACACTGCTAAGACAAGAGCAAATAAAATAAAGGTATTTACTATCATTAAAGTAAAAAAAAGTTTTACACCACAGACACTAGTAAAACAGATTGTCTCCTAGTGGTACGTTTGAACGTTGCACTGACCTGCAGAGGCACCAGAGAGCAAAGCCCAGACCGCAGTACGGGTCCAGACAGATGGCTATCTGCCGTGAGGGGTAGAGCTCACACTGCAGCTTGATGGAGCGACACAAGGCACTGGTGGCTGCATGGGACATCTGGGGAGCACAACAACCCACAACACTGAAGACGCAGCACTAAAAGAGCCACCCGCTATCCATGCATCCACACTGTTTACATTGTGCCAGTACTCAGAAACGCAGGTTTGACTCAAGGCTGATTTAGGAGAAAAGGGTTGCATGAAAACACATGAGCAACACGTACACAATGGTAATTTATCCGGTGCCTTGTTTCCCTTTTAAGGTCGATCTTTGTGCTTTAAAAGGTTGTGCAGCACTGTTTGGTCCACACCCTCACTCACTCTGACTCACAGTGGCCCATTCATATCATGGAGAGTCTGGCGGCAGCAACGACAGTGTGTGTGTGTGTGTGTGTGTTTACCTTGACCCCTGCCAGGATGCCTGTAGTCGACACACTGAAGTCGAGGTAGGCCAACATCTCTGGAGTGGGAGGCTTGTAGATCAGAGGGCTCTTCTTCCTGGGCAGATCGTCTGGGAAAAGACAGTCAGCGGCGGCTCAGTGTGTGTGTGTGTGTGTGTGTGTGTGTGTGTGTTCTTACAGTACCTGTGTCCAACACCATGGGCCAGTTCTTCACGTCGACAGCAGCCGCCGCCTCTTTGGATTTGAGTAGTTTTGTTATTGCTTGGGTGGTCAGGATGCACACTGACTTACTGACCTGTGACGCAAGTCCAGAACAAAAACAGAAGAGTGCATCAGAGTCCACACATATCAGTATCAGTTCTAACGAGCACTGTGAAGTGGACCGAGCTGAGTTGAGAACGGGGCACCGGCAGCACGGCAGACGAAGACGACCCACCTCGACGATCATCTTGACGGTCGGCAGGGTGGTGGCCAGGTTCTGGGGGTGAGGGGGCCGGACCGTCACGGGAACGCAGCCGGCGTACAGACAGCCGTAGAACGTAGCGATCAGGTCGATACCTGGGCTCACGCACGCACACGCACACGCACACGCACACACACACACAAACACACAAACCAGCAGGGGAGCATTTACATTTTACGTGTACATTTTACGTTATTTCACCCAGACAATTCACCCGAAGCGAATTACAATTAGATTCACGGGGCAGGTCCCCCTGGAGCAACTTAAGGGTTAAGTGTCTTGCTCAAGGGAACACTGAGTGGTGGTGGTGCCAGGTGGGACTTGAGCTCATGACTTGTTAGTCACCAGGCCGCCACTATCCCTCAGACAGCCATAGCCCATCTGGCAGCGCAGGGAGACCCTCCACACCAGCAGGGTGCAGCACTCACCTGGTGGGTAGACCAGTGCCACGTGGTCCCCGGTGTTGAGGCGCCCCTTCTCCATCAAGGCCACGGCCACGCGCTCTGCCCGCTTGTGGAGCTGCAGACAGGTGGCTGTGCTGGCCACCGTGCCCTAGGCGGGGGGGGGGGGGGCACCAACATGGGTTACACACGCTAACCCACGGACTGTGGTTGTATATTTAATTTAAAAGTGACTTTAAAACAGCGCTCTACACATGTAAACGTTGCCTTTAAGTGTCACGGCAGGTGATGCAAGCTTGTCAAACATGGCGAGGGTGACTTTGTCGGAGAGGCGGTACCTTGGCGTTGAGCACCAGGAAGAGAGGATGGTCTGGCGTGGCCTGGGCTCTCCACTGGAGGACATCTTGCATATACAGAAACTGCAAGCAAGATAGGACACAGTCAGACGCACGCGATTGGACCACGTCTCTCGGCATCGCCTCAAGAGGTGTGCCGTCCACACGTAACCCGGGAATGGACAGGGAAGCTGTGACAACATTCGGACATGGTCGTTTCTCTTCAGCTAAAAAGGTGAGGTGGAATGAAGTGAATCCGGGTTGAAATTCTCCCAAACGCTTTGTATTCAGGGAACCCCGTGGTGTCACAACCCAAACCAAGCATTTGACAGTATTCCAAGACGCCCCTTTGCTGTTTCCTTACCTGTCAATGTGTGCAGGTGGTGAGAGGGTGAAATGAGGATGGGTAACTACCTTACGTGCCTGGTCATTGTCCTCTAGCTGGCCCACGTCTCGCCCACACGCCTGGGCTATCCTCTTGCCCGCTACTAGGTTGCCCACTATCATGGAAGCGGGGCCGACCTCTGTCCAAAAAACAAAAATCTTTTTTAAACGTACAGCACCTTGTGACATGCGTTCAAAAGGCCTTCCACAACTCAAACTAAAGTCAACAGTGCATACACTAAACTGAACGAGGGCTCGTCAAGCTGTCTTGCGGGGTGGGGTGGGGGGGGTACTACCTGGCTGCTTTTGCCGTGGTTTGGGCAGGTTGGTGACACAGGTGTGCGGGCACATGAGGACGTTGCAGGGGTGCAGGGCGCCCTCCAGGAAGCGCTGCTTGGTCTCGGAGATGTGGATGCCCCCTAGCGGGGCCTTGGGCAGCGTGTTGGCTGGCACCAGGGCCAGGCAGTACACCCCCACCTGGTGGATGCTGTCGATAGCCTGAGGAACACCAACGGCGGGTGTTAATATCAATAATATGTGTGTGAGTGCGAGTATGTGTGTGTTTGTATATGTGTGTGTGTGTATGTATATGTATGTATGTGTGTGTGTGTGTGTGTGTGTGTGTGTGTGTGTGTGTGTGTGTGTGTGTGTGCGCCCGCGCGCGAGTATATGTGTATTTGAACGTGTATATATACACACGTATGTGTGTGCGTGCGTGCGTGCGTGCGTGTGTGCGTGTCCACAGCACCTGCAGCACGCGGCTCATCCACTGGAAGCTGTCCTCCTCCGAGGCGTCGGGCCTCTGCTCGGCGACCACCACGATGCGCTCGTCATGCAGCACGGACACGGCGAACACGGCTATCCTGCAACGCGCCAACACCACGGCACGCGTCAGAGACAGAGCGACGCGTCGAGGAAGGCTAAAAGAGACGCTCAGACCCAAACGACTCCCCCCCCCTCCTCCTCCTCACCTGCCCCGGTAAACAAACTTCATGGGCTCCACCGCCAGCGCCGTGGCAACCACGTCGTCGGCGTTGTGTCTGCGCCCGCTGACCACCATCAGGCCGTCCATCTTGCCCACCACAAACACCAGGTTGTCCTGCCGACGGGAAAACATGGAGGACGGGCAGATTTACTACACACACACTTTGTGGCACGTGAGTGACAGGCTCCCTAAACACCATCAGCGTCTATGAAAGCACTATGCATGGAAACAAACAAATAGAAATCCTGACCTAGCTTCTCTGTCCCTCCACCAGGCAGTTAGGCCTGTCAGGAGCACGCTAGTGAACAGTCCCTGCAGCGGGAAGCCTGTTTTTAAGGGTCTGAGGGTCTAGTCGTTTAAAATGGGAGGGGTAACTCACCGGCCCCACAAAGCCCAGCAGTGAGGTTCTGGTGAAGGGTCTGTCACTGATGGGACCTCCGGACGGGGTCAGTGGGAAGGTCTAAAAAACACGAGATATAAAACACACTTTACAGATAGTACACACAAAGAAAGAAGGCTTGAATACTAAAATATATAAAAACAACATTATAATATAGATATTAAAGGGCAGATTATAGAGGATTTATACAGAGATTATAGGTCAGAATACAGAGGATTTATACAGAGATTATAGGGCAGGTTATAGAGGTTTTATATAGAGATTATAGGGCACATTATAGAGGTTTTATATAGAGATTATAGGGCAGGTTAGACAGGTTTTACATAGAGATTATAGGGCAGGTTATACAGGTTTTATATAGAGATTATAGTGCAGATTATATAGGTTTTATATAGAGATTATAGGGCAGGTTAGACAGGTTTTATATAGAGATTACAGGGCAGATTATATAGGTTTTATATAGAGATTATAGGGCAGGTTAGACAGGTTTTATATAGAGATTATAGGGCAGATTATACAGGATTTATATAGAGATTATAGGGCAGATTATACAGGTTTTATATAGAGATTATAGGGCAGATTATACAGGTTTTATATAGAGATTACAGGGCAGATTATACAGGTTTTATATAGAGATTAAAGGGCAAAGAAAAAAAGAGATAAACAATATGCTGTGCTTACTTCGAAAATGTTCTTTGTCATGCCAGGGAGGCCGTAGTAGGCGATGCCTGTGCTGCCTGAGCTCACACAGATTTCCCCCACCTCGTCTGTCTGGCAGAGGTAAGGCATCCCCTCTGTCCTCACCACACACACCAGGGCTAGGGGCAGGGGGCGCACAGTGATGACGTCACACATCAGAAGACAAGCAAGGACCATGGTATTTTGTAAAGAAGACCACCAAAGCTTTTGACATGTGATGACCCCAGAAAAAACAACAGGAGTCATGCAAATGGCCAAGACCTTTTGGCCTACTATCCATTTCCTTTGAAAAGTAATGGATCTTTAGAAACTCTTATGTCAGAAGCACATTCTTTTGTTATTCAATGCTACGTTTTACTTATTTTGCATCTTTCCTTTCAATCATGTGCACATGAACAGCACCTTGTAGCTTTGAAAAGCCTATCTTTGAAAAGACTAATCTACAAACAAAGTTTACATCGCGTCACGTTACATAGCGTTAGCAAGGCCTACCTGCTGGCATGACCTGCCCCACGTCCTGCACTGTGAGCACAGAGAGCTTCTCCTCCGTGTCCACGCGGATCACACTGTGGCTCAGCCCGCTCATAGACAGCACCGCCTTGCCTGGAGGCGGGACGCCCATCTCTGGAGGTCTGACAGAGACAATACAATACCAATACAATACACACGGACATGGTGCCAGGGATTAAGGCACGTTCAGAAGTGATCCAATCCTTGCCCCCCTTTGTAAAGTTTATGGAAAACTTGACAGTGGGATTCAGTAAATTAACACATTGCTGAAATTCCATCTAGGCCCCCGAGCATAGGACATAGAGATAAAAATGTTCAAGTGGAAGGAGACATTTTTCTTTATTATGGTTTTTCTTTCCAGGACGGTGTAAAAATAACTGTAGAGTGGTGTGTCTGTGTTGCAGTAGCTGCAGTCTACCTGCGGAGGGCGACGGTCATAGCTTCAGCGGAGCTGGCACATGGGCAGATCACTTCAGGTCGCAGCCCACGTGCCTGGAACACGTTGAGGAAGGCATCGCAAGACGATATTGACCCTGTGGATAAGGACACACACACACACACACACGCGCAATCAGAAAGGGTTTGCACACACAAGTTGCCAATTCAAGTATATATACACACACACACACACACACACACACACACACACACACACACACACACACACACAAATCAATAAAAGTAATCAGCGATGTGTCATGGCTGTAAGGGTTTCTATGAACGTCTGTGATATGGTAGGGTTGTGTTTACTAGATGTTCAGAGAGGAGTTGCAGTACTCACAGGGGTTGGCTCCGTCGGCGACGATGAGCATGCGGAGCGAGCTGAGGCTGATGTCTCTCTGCTCTCGCTGGGCCAGCAGTGACCAGTGCATGTCTCTCGACTTCACCACCGCCACACGTGCTGCACAGCACGCGCACACACACACACACACACACACACACACAGGAAACAGACACAGAGCCATAAGACAATCAACCTATTAATAGTCTCCCCCCCCCAGCACTGGGCCAGATCAGCCAATCCTAACAATCCTCACACAGTTAGTGAGTAAATCAGAAGGCGGTGTCCCTAGGCTAACACAGGTGACTCAGCAGCACTATCTACTTTGAGAGGAGTTGTATTCAAGAAAAACAGCCTGTCTCCTCCGCACACCCTCCGGCTCGCGGCTCTCATACGGCTGGCATACAAAGCAGTGTCTGACTGACGTTGTGTAATGCCGTGTCCTTATGTGGCTTGTTTTCAGCGGATGTACGGTCACGTGATTGATGTTTCTTTTTGGAACTGGTGAGACCAAAGACAATTTTCCTGCCTTGGTGGGACAATACAATTCTATTCTATTCTGTTCTGTTCTATTCCATCGGTGCAAGAAATCTAACCCACGTCTTACCGCTGTATAACTAAAATAAATAAAATACAAAACTAACAAAGGGAAGGAAGGCCGCTTCCCACTCAACCAGAGAATCTCACAGGTCGGACGAGGACACGGAGGGATGGCAGACAGACAGACAGACAAGTGGAGTGGTGGGAGAGCCCCTCACCTTTGTAGGTGTGCACTTTCTGTATCCACGACAGGGGGTTGACTTTCATCAGGGAGTAGGGAATGCTGATCACGTGCATCCGGTTCATGACACTCTGCCATGCGATGACGACAACAACAACAACAACAACATCAACATCAAGACGGATCATCACGTTTTTAAACGGCATGGGAACGCGCACGTATTGTATTGGGTTAGAGTTTTAGCTATACTATCACACACACATACAGTACATTATGCGGGGTGAGTATCTCAGCTATCCTATCACACACAGATAAATCAGGGAGAGAACGCACTGTAAAGTCATGGCCTGTAGTCTTTTCTGTTATAATGCCTCTCCAACAGATGTGTGTGTGTGTGTGTGTGTGTGTATGAGATTGAAACAGTCTATCACTAAAATACAGAAACACAAAGGGACGACTCACGGTGAGAACGCCATGCCACAACCCTGCGTCCCGTTTGAAGTCCAGGACGTTTGTTATGGTCTCGGCTGTAAAGTGAAGAAAAACACAGAATTCAAGATGTGGAAAGCAACATGATAGGATTTCAAAAACCTTCCTTTTGCAACATGCCGACGTTCTTCAGACGTATAATGAGCTAATTATAAAATCTGACCACCAGGCCGACCTTAAAAACAGCACCAGAAACAGGTTAGGGGAGTGGAGGGTGTCTACGGGGGATTGATGCAGTTATTTGGGATAAAACTGGGACACCAAAAGAGGGTAAGTGTCTTACTTTCCCTATTCTTCTCAATGGATCTAACCTGGTTCAGTGTCAAAGCACACACTGTAGTCCTAAAACATACTATGAACCATACTATCCATGGGTCCTAGTAGCGCTGAGTGGCTCAGGTCAACACATGCTGCGTTAAGGGGCAGTGTGGTGGCTCCGACAAGCCATGGTCAGGTATTTTATCTAATAATTGTATTAAAACTTTAATCGTTTTTTATTTGACCTGAAAGTATTTTATTCTTTGCTTTGAATGTGAGTGTATCGCCTTATGTAAAAGCACTTTGAATTGCCTATGCGTATAAAATGGTGTAAGAGAAATGATCCATGAAGGTAACCTTTATATGTTAGATGTGTCTATGGGTTCCACTTCCCCCTGTTCACCTCTTATACTTTAGGGGTCGGACTCACCTTCCGTGTAGCCGCAGGCCTGAGTGAGGGCGTGAGAGTGGGCCAGCATGGCGGCGTGAGACACAGTGATCCCCATAGTGCTGCCCTCCTTACTCGTCTTGTACTGCACAGAGGAAACCATCAGAGCCTAACTAGACAGCCATGGACGTTTCATTTTTAATTTTCAAAATTATGATCTGTGCTCTTTTTTCAATTGGGCCCTCTTCACCATGTAATAATTGTATGAAATAACAATGGAAAGAATTTAAATAAAATCCCTAATTAAGAACAACATAAAAAAATATATAATTTTTATGGTATTTTTAAAAACTATATCTGCTTGCCTTGTGTAAAGCATGTTGAACTGTCTGTGTATGAAATGTGCAACACAACTACATTTGATTTGATTTGAACATAGTGAACCACTTTTGATTTGAAGAGGTGCTGAGCTCACCTCTATGTAGGCTATGTCGTTGTTGGCTTCCCGTACTGCAGGGTGCCAGTCTTTGGGAGGCTTCACCACATGTTTCCCATCCGTCACAAACCACAGCAGCCGCGGCCACCCTGGACACACAAACCAACCAGAACACACGGGAAAACAACACACAGAGTACGTCAGTTTGAATTCGGCAGGCTATACTATGCTAGGACGTCAAAGACTTGAGACCAGGTGCCACCCTGGACACACAAACCAACCAGAACACACGGGAAAACAACACACAGAGTACGTCAGTTTGAATTCGGCAGGCTATACTATGCTAGGACGTCAAAGACTTGAGACCAGGTGCCACCCTGGACACACAGGAAAAACAACAGACAAAGTAAGTCAGCTGGACTTGGGCAAGATATGCTATACAGCAGTTAATGAGTCATGCAAGGAAGTCAAAGACTAGAGGCCAGATGGACACGTAATATTGTCTTTTGGCATAAAAATAGTTACCTTTGAAGGTGGCGACCTCGCCCGTGGGCGCTTTAGGCAGACCTTTCTGACAGGCATCGGTGGTCAGTGCCAGAGTCACCCCACAGCTGCCCAACAGGAAGCCGATCTGCTGACTTCCTGCGTCCTGGAGACATGTGCAATCGATCACAAGGGTCGCATTAGTGGTGAAAGCAGTTAGTTCACTCACGTTCATGTAACAGTCCAAAATGTATCAATCCAAAGTCTAAAGGTTTTTCCGTTAAGATTGGTCTTGTTGGACAAAGGTAGGAAAACGAAAGGCGACAGCGAAAAAGGTATTTTATTGGGGAGGAAATTCGACTGGCTTTTTGTCTGAGACGGAGGCAGCAGCAGGTGAGCCAGGGGAAAGTCGTGGCCAACGCTTTATCGTGAGACCCCACCGCTGTGCCTGCCATTTCCTTCATGGCCGAATGACATCCCAAAGCCACGCACACACTCCCGTTTGATCCACGGCTCTAATTGTCTCACGGCTCCCCCACGCTGTGCACGGGAGCGCGGTAAATCCACGCGGCGGTTTAGGAGAGCGAGAAAGACACAGGGGGCACTTGAAAAGGAAAACGACGGGACGTGTCAAACGGACGAGGAGAGAAAAAGGAAAAAAGAAAATAAACGAGAGGGTGAGATCAACCGGCGAGACGAGAAGAGACGTAAAAAAAAACGAGCCCGACAGTCGAGACATTGTTTGTCGGTGTTTTTTGAAATGACTATAAAGAATAGCTGCTCTCTGATCTGTCCAGACTGGCACTTGGCGTGGCTTCACTTCACTTGAATCTGATCTAATTACGGCTCCGGAAATCAACCAGCATCCCCACTCATGAGAGCAGCCGAGGACAGCCATTGAGATGCACGACGTGCACGTCAGGTGGATTAACACAGATTTGCTGCAGGGAAGTTGATGGATGCATGTGGGCCTGCAATGCCTCAAAGTCTTCTGTACTCAATACCCAGACAGAGCTGATTGCTTGTTGCTAATATATTACAGGGCACTGAGCAGCCTTAACCGAATTAGGGCACAGAGGCCTTAGGTTTTTGTGTCAGTGGTGTTGCTAGAGGCAATACAATATCCTATTAGGGACCACATAATGCTAAAAAACTACAATGAATCCATTTTTTGTTAGCGGTACAAAATACAAATCTCTGCCAGAGCCTATTTTATTTCTGGCCACTAGGGGCCGCTAATGCTCTTTCCAGGGTCGAGCTAAATTAAACAAGTCTCCATTTTTTAAAAATAAAATCCCACTGAAACGTTTACATGGAAAGTCATTAGGCCTGTTAGCAGTAAAACGACAAGCCTTTCTCTGTTTCCAGGACTGGTAAAGATCGATATATGTTGTACCTTCCGTGTGAGTGGCACCTCGATGGGAACAGGCACCAGCTCTGCCAGAAGACAGCCGTAGAACGCCACCATGAACATCACTGGGTCGTTATTGGGGAACACAAGGGCAACCTGAAAAAAAACAAAGAAATATGTTCAACTGAAAAAAATATATGTATACAGACGTTTAGACACATCATCTCATTCACTTCAATGAGATAGTTCATCCAAACTTTTGACTGGTTCAAATGATAATACTTTTCTTTTTTTATGAACTGGAGAGGGGAGGAGAGCTGGATTCTAATAGTTTCTAGAAGTTTCTAGTCTACTTACTCTGTCCCCAGGTAGCAGCAAAGGCTCGTTCCTGGTGCTCAGCTTGTTAAGGAGTGTGTAAGCCAATTTCTGACTGCGAGTCCACAGTTTACCTATGGAGATCCACACACAGTATTGTCACACACCTCACGTTGTCAACTTGCCTCCAGTGTGTGGGGGGTTTCATCGAGCCTGGGATGGAGTGCTTGTCAACCTACCGTAGGTTAGTGTGTACACAGGCTTGCCGGCGTTGTCCAGCGCGGTCAGGCAGGGACTCTTTGGCTGGGTGGTGGCCCAGCGTTGGAGAGCTGCCACCAGGGACGGAGGCCAGTTAGTCACCACCCCTAGGGGCTCCCCTTCTAAGGGACTCATGTGCTGGCCCTCTGGCTTGGGCTGGTTAGGATCAGGCTGCTGGACTACAAGTACGGGGAGAGAGGAGGGACACACTTCATCAAGTCCTTACAGTTATCAAAGGTAACTAAACATTTATTAGTTTTACAATGGAATCACATTTACCAACCCACAGTCGATAACTGTTTACTGCACCTATTCAATATCAAACTACAACCAAGCACTTGTCATGATCAAGCTGTGAAAAGGCACTAAGAATTATCATTATCATTTTGTGTTTATGGAGAAATTACTTTCACTTTGTGACATTTGCTTCTCTAATTACAGACCTCTGACTTTTTCCGAGGGGTGATTGGAGTGTTGAATATATTTTAGGAGACGCAAACAAGATAAATTCTGCATAATATATGATGTCCTCCCTCAAAGGCCTCTGATCTAAAATTAAGTTATACGAAGTTATACAGATCTAACAAACTTTATAGTGCCACTGTTAATAAGAGTCGGTCTTTGAGAGAAAGAAAAAAAAACACGTGTGTGTGATGGACTCAGGGAGACGGTGGAGAAGGGTGAGATGGAGTCGAACACAGTGTGAGGGAACACGGAAGTATTTATTCAGCGTGCTGTCAACGACAGATCTGCCTTAGATGAAGGGCTTCCTTCATGACTGGCTTGTGTCTCCTTAGCTCAGTGACAAGCTCCCTCCCCCCCCCCCTCTCTCTCTCTCCCTCTCTCCCTCTCCCTCTCCCTCTCTCCCTCCCTCCCTCAATCCATCTTAACCCTTCCTCTATTTACCCTTCCCTGTATCACAGGAGTCGACGCTTACCAACCGCGAGCTGTTTTCACTCCATTTCCCCCCTCTTTTTTTCCCCTCTCTTTCCCTCCATCACCAAGTTTCTTCTGAAGCTTGACACCCAGCCTCCTCCCCCTCTTCTCTCTATAAAACTCGAGCATTGCATGCCCGGTCAGGTCTGTCTGTCCCAAAGAAACACGGCTCTATGAGAAGCAGCTCCCTGCCTGGCGCCATCTCTGCAGCCTGCAGGCTAAGCAGTGCATCAGAGTGCCTGATCACCAAGGAGGAAGCTGTGCCACTCCCAGACATCATCTGGTCAGGCCAGGGCAGACTCACGAGTCACCTGCTGATCCTCTGGATGTCACGCTGCCTCTCTCTCTCTCTCTCTCTCTCTCTCTCTCTCTCTCTCTCTCTCTCTCTCTCTCTCTCTCTCTCTCTCTCTCTCTCTCTCTCTCTCTCTCTCTCTCTCTCTCTCTCTCTCTCTCTCTCTCTCTCTCTCTCTCTCTCTCTCTCTCTCTCTCTCTCTCTCTCTCTCTCTCTCTCCTCCCTCCCTCCCTGGAAGAGAGGAAACAGTTTCAGGAGGGTAAGGCCGCAGTGGTTAGCTCTCCGTGTGTGTGTGTGTCCGTGTGTGTAAACACTGCACCCTCTGTTTCCTGTCCACTCCCAGGCACACCAGGTGGTCCCATCTACACCCAGATGAAAAACAAAACGATCTAAAAATGGACCTTATGCTATAATTCCTCATTCGCTGGGACGGGGAGGATAATGTAAAATCAGATCTGGATGTGGAGAGAAGTTATTAAAACCCCTCAAATGTATAATCAATAGTGTGGCCACGCTGGACAAAACAACTTCAAACTTGAACTGGATTTAATTAAAAGTCTACACACCAGTAGTGTTAGCTCCAGAGTTAAAGCTGGGAGTCGCTATGGTACCCAAACTCCAGAGAGAGGATACTTTTTCTTAGGGTTTTGGTGGATTTAGTAGGGGCAACGTAATCACTATTGGGCCAGCTTACCATCCATAAGCTCCTCAAAGTCGTCCAAAAAGAACTCCCGTAACGGCGGCCTCTTGGGTCTCTTCAGGGTGTTGAGCAGCTGCTGGATTTTAGAGGACACGCGACTGTTGACTGGAACGCCTACGGAACCAGACAGAAAGGAGATGACGAGGAGGAAGGAGAAGTCAAAGAAATACAATATAAACACAAAGAGGAAAGAAATGGAAGGCGAGGGAAGGAATGGGTAGTTGTAAGAGAGCAGTGGATTTAAGATGGAGAACGTGTGAAGATTTGAGGGGTGGGAGGCAGGGGCGAAGGCGACGGGGAGGGAGGGTTGAGAGATCGAGAAGAGGCAGGAGATGGAGTGAAGGAGAGGGACAGATAAGAGAATAAAAGAGAAAAGGTCGGTGTTGCTTTCTAATGAGACTGAACCGACAACCCCGGCTGTCACTCAAAGAGACAGAGAGGTTGGATGACCCCTGGCTGTCACCTGTAAATCAGAATCTCGCTCAAGATACCTGATCTGAACCAATAGCTGGATGAGAGAGGGCTGCTGCCTAGCAACAACGAGGCCCTCTAAACTAGAAGTCGTTCATAAAGAGCCTGTTTGAAAACACTCATTTAAGCTTTAAGCTGCATCCTATGGATTACATTAACATTCATGAAATACCAGTTGTAAGTATACAAAACTAAACATTTGGACTTGAGCAACATCAAAGCTTGAGAGTAAAATGTAGTTACAAATACCAATGATTTTGAACACACATTGATCACTAAACAGGCCACAAAAAAAAGGCGAAACAAGTAAAGAAGCATTAATACAGATGTACTTTTTGCCAGGACAAAAGAACAGCAGCCACACAGATCAGAAAGATAAGGAGAGACTTTAGTTACATGTAGAGCACGGCTTGACTATTTGTAGAGCATAACGGAGGCCATATTCCCATATGACTATGAGCTCATGGTGATTTAGGAAAGGGGGGGTGCGCCTCAGACATTCCTGTTCTGCCAAAAAGACGGACTGAGGCCACAGCTGCGGCATGGTCTGCACTTTGTAATAAGGCAGGGCCCGCCAGACAGCCCCCGTAACCTCAGTGCTGGAGAGTGAAGGATGAGGGGACAAGGGGTACGGGGATCCGTGGAGGTCAACAGGTCAAAGGCTGCACCTGACGGGCCAATTAAAGACAACCCCAGAGACAGAGGTCTCCTTTGAGGACGGCAGAAAGGAACGCCCACTCCTTTATCCCGTTATTCCTAATTACAGAGCAGCCTCGTCCTAACGAGCACCGAGGCTACGGCGGTTGAATTATACATTGACTCGCTACAATTAGCATATTCAAGCTCTATCCTCTAATAACACCCAAATAATTTATGGTCGTTAAGACCCCCTAAAAAAACGCATTCCGAAAATAACCAGGCCTACTCATGAAATTTGTAAAAACTAATCTCACACCAAGCTAACACATTTAGCTGGCGTTCCACTAGCATTCTACTTACACAACCAGATAGCCTATGACAACCTCAAGTCTGAAACCTTGGACCAAACAAATGTTTTTTGAATTGCCCTTCGCCATTGCAATAACAAAGTCTGTCCTACTTTGTTATTCAATGGATAAATAACATACGGACCCGGGAACCCAAAATGAAGTACCTTGATGTCCCTCAGTCAAATGATTTCCCTAACGCTTTCTGACACTCATAATTGTGTTATCAAAGGACCAGATGTGAAGCCGCCTGCATATCACACTGTCGTTCATGTAGACCGGTCTAAATGAGAAATTTGAAATGGCAAGTTCAATGCCAATCAACTAGAGCGGGAAGAGACTAGAACGCCATTTCATTAATTAATTACAGGTCTTAACAGAGTCTCTTCACCTGTGACGTAACGGCTTCTATTAACCTAATGCCAGCGCAGCCCAGACCAATTTAGGAGCGCTACAAGGAAAAGAACGGAACTTCACAGAGCACAATGCAAAGACTGTAAAGCAAAGAAACACACAGGCTGTATGTTTTACATCTTTAAGCTGAGACAGACGCGCACGCACACACACACACACACGCACACGCACACGCACACGCACACGCACACGCACAGGCATAGGACTGGAAGAGTGGGATATAAATACCATCCGTTAAACCGAGGGCTCCGACACTTCTCCACTCATAGCCTGGAGGAGAGACACATCACTAATGTCAAACGTAAATCACAAACCTGCTGGAAAACAAACTGTGATTGAGAGAAGGGCAAAAAATAGAAGTTGGTTTCTCTGCAATTTGATGACGCCCACATGGGACAGCCCAGCAGCGTGTGTCTGGCAGAAGATGGATGAGGAACACCGTAGGTGCAAACTATATTCCACTCTGAATATGCCGCCTATCAGCTCTAATCACTAACCCAAAAATCGAATCAGTTCTGTGTTGAAAGTAGAGCAGCGTGACACGTAACTACTGACGTTAGAATCACATCCGCCCAGAGTTTACTGTCAACTCTGGCTGTAATACAATTCATAACTTTGTAATGACCCAGAGAAGCATGATTTACCCCTGAATAAATAAATCAATAATATATAGATTTAACTTAACGTCTTGGTTAGCAGAAATAATCCTAAAACCACCATCAGCCATAACAAGTCAGAAAGCCCAGCCCTTTCCTTTTACAGTGTTTCAGTTCCTGGTTCACAGACACACGTTTCATCTAAGATTCACCACAACGGGGTGGGGGTGGCCTGTGTTGCCATGGTGAACAAATATATATTTTTTCTCATTCTTTTTTTTCTTTTTTTCTTTTTTTTCCAGTCGGGCTTCTGGCAGCCAGGCTGAGAGACAAACGCCGAGAGACAGACACAGAGAGAGAGAAAGAGAGAGACAGACAGAGAGAGAGAGACAGAGAGAGAGACATACACAGAGAAAGACAGACACAGAGAGAGAGAGAGACAGACACAGCGAGACAGACAGACAC